>JAWWES010000081.1:1105401-1120627 GCA_035583135.1 Lophotriccus pileatus | reverse complement strand
GGTTTGGGGTAGAATGGTTGGAATAAGACGTTCATGACCACCAGCAATTTGGAATCATGGAACGTTTTAGAGTGGAAGGGTTGGAATAAGGTGTTCCTGAACACCATCAGTTTAGAACTATGGAATGGTTTGGAGTGGAAGGGTTGGAATAAGGTGTTCATGACCACCACCAGTTGGGAATCATGGAATGGTTTGGGTTGGAAGGGACCTTTAAGATCACCCAGTTCCAACCTCACGAGCCTGATTTGGGGGGCAACCAGCTGCCATTCCGGAGGAGTGATAAATCTGCCCTGGTTCAGCCACTGAGGGGCAGGAGAGGGACACGAGGGATTGGCGGAATTCCTTTGGAATTTGACAAGGAAAAGGAAAAAAGGGAGATTTTGATTCAGAAGTGCTGAATTTCCTGTTTTCAGGAGAAAACTTGAAGGTTTTTCATCGTGTCTTTCATGCAGGTTGTAAAATGGCTTTAATCTTAGAGGGGGGAAAAATAGTTAGGCCAAATAATTAAGCCCCAAACGGGTCCAAGTGTTTAGTTTTAGTCCTCCTACTTAAAAACCTGTAATAATCCTGCCTTGATTCCACCAGAAAAAAACCCTTTGCAACATTTTGGATAACCTGTTTAGCTTCAATTCTGTTTGCAATAGTGGTTTAAAATAAATGTAATTTGCTTTTGGCTTGATTTTTCTCATTATTTTGATCCTTTACTTTTACTTATTTATTAAATGTTATTAAATTATTTGATTACTTATTATTTCATTATTATTTTTACTAAAATATTTATTCATTTATATATTTATTTTATTTCTACTAAACAAATTTATTTATACATTTATCTAAAATTTATCCCTTAAATTTTATTAAATTATTTTTATGAAATGATCTTCTTATTATTAAATAAATTTTATTATTTTAATTTATTTCTGTTTAAAATATATATTGACTTATTTATTTTAATCCTTTATTTATGCCTTTTCCCTGTAGATTAAGCAAAGAAGGAGTCTGGTGGAGTTGGAAGTTCTGGATTTACACTTGGACTCAGTGACATCAAAGGTTTTTACCAATCCAACTGATTCTATGACTCTATGTCTTGTACTGAAGGTGCAAGTGAACTTTGCATCTTCCCAGGTGGAATTCCAGGAAATGTGCCTCTTTCTTAGGCCAGATGGAGGGGAAAAATGGGAATGTCCACGTCCATCACAGGAGGATGTTCCCACTCCTGAATATTAAAAGCCCTTTCTCCTTCCAAGGCCCAGAAGATTTCAACCCTAAAAGTACATCCTATTCTCTTTTGGGAAAACAGGTTTTGAAGGAAGGTCCTTCAAGGGATCTCTGACTTGACCCTTCTCCATCTGCTTCCCAGAGGTGATGGGGTGATGTGACAACCCATGACCTCTCTTGGGACTCTCTGAGAAGCCTCCTCTTGTCACCCCCTCCAGCACAGCCCTTTAATGCTGAGCATTTTAGGGTGTCCTAAAAACCTGTCTTGGGGTGGGGAGGCCCTGGCATAGGTTGCCCAGAGTAGCTGTGGCTGTCCCTGGATCCCTGGAAATGTCCAAGGCCAGGTTGGAGCAACCTGGGAGAGTGGAAGGTGTCCCTGCCCATGGCAGGGGGTGGAATGGGATTATCTTGAAGGTCTCTTCCAACCCAAACCATTCCATATTCTGGGGAACATCTGGGAAGTTCATTCTCTCCTTCATGGTTGGCTCAAATCACAATTTCTGCAATGAAAAAGGCTGAGAGAGATAAGAAGAAGGTGAACTCATGTCCAGAGACAGGACGAAACGGGATGAGGGGCCCTCAGTGACCCTCCTGTAACTCACCCAACCCAAACATTTGAAAATGAGAGAAATTATCCCACAGGAATTTTGCTTCCTGAATACATTTGGAACCAAACTCCTTTGTTCTAATAAACAGAAGTGATACATTTTAAATCCTGTGATGCTGATGAAAACATCCCACCACCAGATATTGAAAGCCATGAAACACAGAGACCCTGAGAAGGGCAAAATTAAGGTTGATTGGTTCCCAAATATTTCATTTCACAGCTGTTAAATGTCCTCCCAGTGATTTAAACACAACTATCCCCCTGCTTTCCACACATGAGGAAGCTGAGGAAGGGCCTAATGGTGCCACGAAGGCTCAGGACAGAAAATACCTTAAAATCATCGATGGATTGAGCTGCCCCAAGCCCTGAGAGCTGCAGAGGCACTTCATGAATCAGAATGAATCAGCTGATTGCTGAGGAACCGGGGGTTTGAGGTGAGAGTGGCATCTGAGGAGGCTTCAGCTGGGACAGAAACCAAACCCAGAGCCCTCTGGAGATATGGGAAATCTTTAATTGCCTTTGCTTATCTTAATGGCCAGCAATTCTCTGGTACAAGGACTTAAGTCTCCCTTGCTGCTTCTGAACCATTCCCTTAAGCTCAGGAGAAAGAGCTCTCTGTTCTTTCTCTTCACCACCCCCAAAAAACTCACCCCAAAAGCCACACAACGAGACCCTCCCAGGAATGCTGGACCCTCCACCTGAGGAGATCCATGGAGGGAGGTGGAGATGAGGGACAAACCCCAACCTTTCCCCAGATCAGTGGTTCCAAGCCACTTGGACAAGCCACCTGGAGGGAGTGTGGAGGTTTGGTGCTCTCTAGTGACTGCTCCACGAAGGCATCTGCTGCTCCCTTCTTCCTGCTGGCAGTGAGGGTTGAGCTCTTCGATTTAATTGGATTTATTTCAGCTGAAAGCCATGGAAAAGAACCCCTCTGTTCAGCCCCTGGGGCCGAGCACAGGTGGAGCTGGTCAAGCAGGTTCTGCTGATGTCAGTAAAGTGACCTTTTTCACTTGATTTGCTCTTCTCAAATGTGGGTTCCAGGTTGCTCTTGCATAGAAAATGGATTCTCTTGAGATAAGGAGGAGTGGGTTTAAGCTCAGATAGATTTATACCGGATTTTAGGGACAAATTCTTGGCTGAGAGGGTGGTGAAACCCTGGCACATGTTGCCCAGAGAAGCTGTGGCTGTCCCTGGATCCCTGGAAGTTTCCAAAGCCAGGTTGGAGCAACCTGGGCTAGTGGGAAGGTGTCCCTGAAGTCCAAAAGTAGCCAGGAGGGTTTTGCGTGAGATTTTAAGCAGGAGAAGACCATGATCAGATAAAGAATATTTGAGTTTAAGGAACACAATCAAAAGTGCTCCAAAAGCTGCACGTTGTGAGTGCGGGGGGTGTGTCATTCCCTAGAGGGGGATATGACCTTTTGGAATTTATAATTCTGGGTTATAATGTTATAAAGGGTGTCTGTTGGACTTGGGAGAAGTGTCAGGTTCAAGACAGGACTAAGCAGACACTTCAGCCAAAATAAAGGTGCAAAACGATTTTAGTGAAAGAAGAGAGCCTCAAAGTAGAAACAAAAAAATCCCAGTAAAAGCAATCAGGATTTACAAAGGAATTAGGTGGTCTTTAAGGTCCCTTCCAGCCCAAAGTGTTCTAGGATTCTGTGAAAGGTTGAGCTCCCCTTGTCTGTCTTCACTTCCTCTCATCTGTCCTTCACGTCTTTTTAGTCCTGCAGTAATTTCATCCCACTTTGACAGATGGGAGAGGTCAGAAGGAACATGTTTTGTAAGCACAGGCCAAGAACTCGATCCCAGGAGAGAGGAAAGAGGCCAAACAGGAGCACCAGTTCTGGAAGAGCCTAAACCTGCAGGGAGGAATCTGTGCATGGAGGACTCAGGAATCTGACACAAACCCACAGGAAAGGATTCTCCACTTGTCCCACTGATGGAAAATACCCCAAAAGACCATTGTCCCACCATAGTGAGCACACTGACAACCTGTATGGCCACCTTGACTTCTTATTTGAACTCTTAGTGACGTGTTGGTCTGCTCTTTAGAATATCCTGAGCTGGAAGGATCAGCCAGTCCAACTCCTGGCCCTGCACAGACATCCCAACAGTCCCACCCTGTGGCCCAGAGGATCATCCAAACCCTCCTGGAGCTCTGGCAGCCTTGGGGCTGTGCCCACTGCCCTGGGGAGCCTGGGCAGTGCCAACCACCCTCTGAGGGAAGAACCTTTCCCTGAGATCCACCCTGAGCCTGCCCTGACACAGCTCCAGCCATTCCCTGATGGCTGTCCCTGGTCCCCCCAGAGCAGAGCTCAGTCCTGCCCCTCCTCTGCCTTCTTCTTCCAATACCAACCTGTTATCCAGACAGTTCTGCTCTTCCAAACTGCAGGAATTTAATTCTCCGGAGCCGCAGATCTCAGATGTCAAATTTGGTTCAAAGTAGCTTTATGGGTTAAAAAGAAACCTGAATGTAGGCTCAGCACTTGGCTGAATAAGTTTCATTTCCCGAGGAAAGCAGACCAGAAAAGGTCCCTCTGACGTGCTTTCTGTAAAATCTGGAGTGGGAAGGAAGGGAAGGACAGACCCAATCCCATCTGGATCAGCTGTCGCTTCCCATTCATACTGGCCCTGCTTTTAGCATTTCCCTATTTCCCCCTTGTTTTTTCCCCTCATTTTCTCAAGTTTCCCTTGGCCAGCTGTTAATTCTCTCCTGTAAAGGGAAGAACCCCAAGCTCAGTGGTGCAGACTTGGCCCGAGCCCTCTGCTTGGACAATTTATGGGAGACGGAGGCTTGGAATATCCGAGCCTGGAAATATTCCTTCCTTTTTTGACCCCTTCCCTCTTTCCCATCCCTCCTGGGCTGGCTCTTCCTGAGTGTGCACAAAGAGCTGCTCACCCCTCTGTCTTTATTAGTGATGGACACCCTGGCACGTGACAGGGTTTGGATTTATGGCTCTCAGAGTCCCGGGCTCTTTGGAGCGCTAATATTTTACCATCTTTCCCGCTGAAAGAATTCCAACTTCCAAGAGGCCCAGTAGCCTCCAGGATAAACCTCTGGCTACTCACCTCCACAGGCTGAGGCAGCAGCTCCTTGGAGACCATCCCTCTTGCCTGAGCTGCCAAAAAACCAAATCTGGGGTCTCTCAATCGTGAAGCGTCAGCAATAATCTTCAGAGCGCGCTGGAACTTTGCTGGGCTTGTGTTCTTTCCCCCCCTCCTCCTTTTTGTTTCTCTTCCCCCTCCCCTGTGATCCTGCTGGGTTGTTTTGGTTGGTTTTATTTTTAGTTTTTCATTTTTAATTTACAAGTTTCAAGAAAGATAAACTCCACCCCCCCCCTTTCCACGTCCTCTTCTCCTCCTTCCCGTGGTCACACCGTTGCTGGCTCAGAGCTGAGATTTCTCCCTCTATCTCTGAAAACAACCACCAAAAAGAATCCTAAGAAAATTAGGGAACCACACAGGACTCCAGAGCAAACTTTCCGCTCGTGTAAATCGGCATCAAGCCATTGAAATCCATGTCAGCAAAGGCACTTGGGCCCGTAATTAGGATGAAAAAAAAGGGGGTAATGGCAATAAAAATGTGATATTAGAGCTCTGGGAGCTCTCTCTGATAAGCTGTGTCAGCTCAGGAAGCATCACAGAGTCATGGAAAGGTCTGGGTTGGAAGGGACCTTAAAGCCCATCCAGTTCCACCCCCTGCTCCTTCCACTAGCCCAGCTTGCTCCAACCTGACCTTGGAGACATCAACCAGGTTGGTTTCCACCTGTTTCAGGAGACTGATAAGGCTCTTTATTCCCTCCCCTCATATTTCCAGCAGTTTCTCTGCTTTGGGAAACATCACAATTGAGCATAATTGCCTGTGCAAGCAAAATGTCAATTATTGCAGAGTCAGGCAGGCAAAGCACGAGACAAGTTTTATTTGCAAACCATCCCAGAGCTCCAACTCACCTAAAGCAGCAAAATAGAAAACACTCCTGGTAACAGGGATGGTCAGAACAGCCTCTCCTTTTTAAGTGCATATATAAAATCCACCCACAGACATATGTATAAATATTTAGATAAATACCCTGATTTTTTCAGTTTCCTGGTTACGAGCTCGAACATCCACCCCCAAAAATAATTAGCAGATTAATCTCCCATTACTTGCCAAGCCAGCCTTGCCCAGAAGGATTGTGTTAGTATTTTGTCTTTAGAAAACATGTCAAGCTGCATTAAAAAAAAAACAAGCAGAGGGTTGAAATGGCTCCTGATCTGCCTGGTTTGTCACAGCAGCAGGTCCAGCAGAGTTCTGGTGCTCAGGAGGTTTTGGGGTGGCCTGGAACATCTCCACATGTTCAGCTCCTCATGCCAGAAGGTCTCCAACTGCAGCCAGACCTCTCTGGTCTGGAGGAAAGCTCAGGAGGTCGAGGTTCCTCAGCACAGAAATTCCATAAGGACAAGCTCCTGGGATATCTCTTGCAGGATCTGGCAGAGGTGTCACCACCCTGGGCCTCATGGGCTGCTTTTTAAGACTTTTACTGTTGTTGTGTGATAAAAAATGATAAATACCCGCCCCCCCCCCCCAGGCAAACCTGAGCCCATCATTTGAAAACCTAATGAATGGCAGGGCCTGTGAATTAAACCAGGCAACATAAATGAAATTATTAAGCTCTTGGAAGTTTTCTATTTGTCCCATTTTTTTTTTTTTTTTGCTCTGTCAGCTTCTCTGGCCCTGAATTTTGTCATGGAATCGCTCTATTGCTTTAGGCTCCCAAACAAGACAAACAGCTGGAGAGGAAAGGAAAGCTCAGCTGCCTTCCTTGCCCCACACTCGCTGGTGCTCAGCAAACGCCAGGGATTTCAGGCTTTCAGGCTCAGCTGTGTGAGAAAAGAGAGTGTCCCTGCCTGGACTCACTGCTTGCTCTGGGTCCTGGCCAAAGCACGTGGAAATCAAAAGGTCTTTTCCTGCTGACCTCAGTGGCCTCTGGAACGTGTCCCCAAGCGAAAAGTCACTGCCCTTGGAGGGTGGCTGAGCTGCTTTCAGTGCACTGAGATTTTGATGGAGCAGATGAAGTTGTTTTTTTTTTTTTTCCATTTTAATATCATTTCAAAGGTTGTGTTTTGTGTTTTTGTTTTTTTTTTTTTTACTGGGTGGCACTTTTTTTTTTCTTGCAGGTTAAGGGGTTTTTGGCCACTGTTTCTCCCCCCAAATTCCCATATTAGATCAATTTTCGAGTTCTAAAAGTTTTACTAAGCTTGTAACCCAGTCATGAAGAAAGGAGAAGGTTAAGAAGACAACTTTAGAAAGGAAATTTCCCGTGTGGACAAGGAGAGATTTCTCCTGATCCTTTTACCATCTTTAAATCTCTCTGACAGTGTTTAATTCATTCCAATATCAGGGACCCCTCCACTGTACAAAACAAATTAAAACCTTGACTGCAGAGCATTTTAGGAGGAAAACCAAGCCTGGAATCTCACTCTATCATCTCAGGTGAGGCAGAAGCCTGAACTGAAAGCATTAGAATTACAACACCACAACTTCATTTGTTTCCAGCAGACGAGGAGGATACCAAGGGTTATATCCAGAGCTGTCAGTGCTTCCACGTGAGCAGGCAATCAGTTTGCCGTGATAATTAGTGGGATCCATGAGTTCTGAGCAGTGGAGGTGGAAAAGTGTCCAGCTGAGCAAATTTGGGACCCCTCAGGGGACTTTGATAGGAGTGAGAGGTGCTTTTATTCAACATTTAATACAATTAGAGGCACGAGACATCCCAAATCATTTGGAGGATGGAAAATGTGACTTAGGAAAGGGGAATCATGGAATCACTGAGGTTGGAAAAGACCAACCAGGCCCATAAAAATAGAGCACAAAGTGCCACATCCACTGGTTTTTTTTGAACACTTGCAGGGATGGAAGGGCAGCCTGTTCCCATATTTCACCACTCTTTAACTGACATTTTTCCTGATATCCAACCTGAACCTGAGGGGACACAAGTCTAATGCCACCTTTAGAGAGCCACTTCAAGTGGCATCAGACACTTTGATCTGAAAAACTGAATCACAACCTTTAAAGGGAACAAGTCTGTGATCAGGACTATCCCAAACTCAGCAGAAACACAAACATGAAGCATAAAATACAAAGTGCTGACTCTTTTCTTTATGAGCAACCTTTTAGTTGCATTATTGCAGCCTGAAAAATAAATGTATGCCCAGTGTGACTTTAGGAGAAGATGCCAAGTAAGGGGTTCACAAGGCAGAGTTTATTTTGTTTGCGCTGTTAGTTTTGAAAGGGGGAAAAAAAAGGAAGGTCTGAAGGACCAAAAATAATGAGAAATTGTCTGAAAACAGAGCCCAGATCCTCAGGAGAGGACTTACAGTTATATGGGACATGGCAGAGTTTAAAAACCAACACTCAGAGCGTGCAGGATAAACAGGGAAAAAATATCCCTCAGGTCTTGAAAAAAATTCGGAGGGGCCATAAATAAAAGCTGATGACATTATAAATAAAAGCTAATGACATTTAGGTAAGAGGGGGAGGCAACTCTTGGGCTCCCAGTGCTGTGAATTTCCAGCCTCTGCATTCTGTGACTGAAAGATTCTGAAAGTCCTCCAGCAGGAAAAAAAACCCCTCAGTTTTGAAACCACAGCGAGGAGATCCATACCTGGGAAAATGAATTCCCTTCAGCCACAGCAGGGAGAGGCTGGGTTATCCAGCTTCATTCCCGATTTTGGAAGAGAAAATGGAATTCCCCTGCCCCTCAAACATTTGGAGGGTATTTTATTCTCCTTCCCACACCACCAGCAAAATATCTGGGGTTTTCAAACATCCCCTTTTTCTCTTGTCCTTCAAGCATCCTAAAGGGTAATAATAATAATAATAATAATAATAATAAATCATCCTAAAAGGTGATTTTGATACTCTGCCATTGAGGAAGAGAAGGAGAAGTCTTGAAGGAGAGGCAAGATACAAACTCCTCAGAGGGATCTGAGTCCATCCTGAGTCACTTATTTGCCAGTTCTGATGGGCTTTTACAAGGTCCAACAGTGTTTAGGTGGTCATTAATTCTCTCCCAACTCAAACATTCCGTGATTCCATCTCAATCTGCTGTCACAGCAGCCAGGAACCACCTTGTCAATGCCTCAAGTGGAGAAAAATATTCTAGCTGGATTAAAAAACTCTGACTGAGATAGGGATCTTATTCCCTGAGTTTCTTCTGCCTCTTCTGTGATGAGTTCTTGGTAATTTTGGGCCAAACAGCCCCAAAAACAAATGCAGAGAGCCAGGGATGACGTGAAATCTCTTCCAAAGGCTGTTCAGGTCACCCTCAAGAGTGGGATCATAAACCCAGGTCTTATTCCATGAGCTTCTTCCACAACTTTTGTGAGGAATCCTTGGTGGGTCTGGGTCAAACAGCCCCAAAAACCTGCAGAGAATTATGGGCTTAAACATGAATGAAACTCCCTCCAAAGCTGCCAATTCCTTCATGAACTACTGAAGGAAACACGAAAAATTATACAAAGCAAGACTCTTAATTTATAAGCATCCCAAAGAAGGGAAGATTCCCTCTGTCAAGTGTTAGAAACAGGGAGTATTTCTGATTTTGCACATTTGTAACCCCAGTTGCTGTATTTGATACAGTAAAGATAAATAAAACCAACTCAGAAAAGGAACCTAATACCAGGAATTTCAGTTAAAAGCCAGAGATTTTAAGAGCCCTCCCTGCCCCTGTATCTGGTTCAGGGCATATTTATTGTCCACCATCCTCAAAGCATTGATTTCCTCTCCCCTGTAAAATCTTTAATTCCACTTCCTAACAAAAGACAAACTATGATTCAGCAGAAGTGAAAACCCCACGGGGTTTGCACTGAATAAAAAGCCATTTACTCTCTCCAGCTGCCCTCTTTTTTTTTTAAGAAAAAAAAAGCATGGAGTTTCCCAGAAAAGGTTTGGAAAGGGATAACACGAATTAAATGCAAAAGGCAAAATTTAGCCGTGTAAAACCTTAAATTTGTATCAGGTTTGGTGTCTTTAGTAACCTTGAATTTCTCTCATGGAGAGAAAACAACTGAAAAGTGATATAATAAAGTGATTATTATTTATTAACATCGGTACTAAACCGCTTTAAAGTGTCAAAATGCTCCCCCAGCAAATTATTCCTTGGACTAAACCCTTTATTTCTCGCAGCAAGGATTTTACTGGACGGATTTTGAGAAGCCAAACATGGGATATTTCCCCTCAGGGCTTTATCCCAAATTAAAAGCCCGAGGGGAAGCGATTTCCCACCCTTTCCTTTGGAAAAGGCTCTGGTCAGCTGCCACTTGTGGTTTTCCAGGGAATAACTCCTAATCATCAGCCTCAGTTTTCCCTCCTGTCGTTTTTCATCTGCCCGCACTCGGGGCTCCCTCAGGCCTTGATGGTTTTCTGGGTCTGCCTGGAGGTGTGTGTGCTGTGTTTTCCCAACTTTATTTCCTATTAACTCACAGAAACTGCTGAAAATTCAATGGATATTTGATATTTTTAATTAAATTTCAGCTCCCAGAATCGGGGGATTCAATTTTTTTAAACATGTGTTGAAGATTCTTTTCTCAATGGAAAAAAAAAAAACAGGCTGGAAAATATTTTGTGTGAAATGCTACGAATTTCACACAGTGATGGAAGGAAAATAAAGAAGAGAAATCCAATAATTCCAAGAATATTGTTGAATTTATTAGAATTCAGTAATCCCTATTCCTGCTTCCCTCTGGAAGGGAACCCTGTGTATGTTGTGTTTTCCCGACTTTATTTCCTATTAACTCACAGAAACCAGTGAAAATTCACCTGATATTTGATATTTTTCATTAAATTTCAGTTCCTATAATCATATGATTTTTATTTTTTAAACATGTGTTTAGGATTATTTTATTGCTGGAAAGAAAAGGCTGGAAAATGCTTTCTGTGAAAAGCTACAGATCAGAAGGAAAATCAAATAATCCCATATTATGAAATATCAAATAATCCCAATCCATATTATTTTTAAGTTTATTAGAAGACAATGATTTCTGGGATCTTGTGCCAGTCTGGGTGTAGAGACCCTGATCCCATGGAATGTTAAATCCCTATTCCTGCTTCCCCCAGGAAGTGAACGTTGTAAATATTGTTTTTTCCCAACTTTATTTCCCATTAACTCACAGAAACCGGTGAAAATTCAACTGATATTTGATATTTTTTCCTTAAATTTTAGCTCCTAGAACCACGGGATTTTATTTTTTAAAACATGTGCTGAAGATTCTTTTGTTGCTCGTAAAAAAAGGCTTGAAAATGCTTCCTGTGAAATTCCACGGATCAGAAGGAAAATCAGATAATTCCAGGAATATTGTTGAGCTTTTTAAAAGTCGTTGCCACAAGATTTGAATGTAAATCACCATTCCTGGTAATTCTAACCACTAAAAATATGGATAAGGCATCAAAAATCTTCACACCCTTGTCTGCACTTCACATGAGCAACGATGATGGTCCTGATGGACCAGGTTCCTCAGTGCTGGAACCACCTCAGATGCTCTTCTTGAGCCTCTTTCTCCACCCCTTCATTTATTTCATTAATGTAATTTAAAATCCAACTTTTGGACTCTCCCATTTGAGCAAAGTTTCCTCTCCCCTGCAAAAATTCAGGTCATTCTCTTGTGTAGGAGACTCCTGCAAACATCTCTGTGTCCTGTGGGATCGCTGACCCACAGAGGGGACACCTTTATGGCACAACACAGAAATACTGAGGCTAAAGTGGCAGCAAACCAGCCACCTGAGGTCCCAAAACTGTTATAACTGGGTAAATTTGAGGCTGTTCAGAGCTGGATGAAATTGCTTCCCACTGCTGTTCCCTCTGGAGAAAGCAAGGTCTGAGTGACCTCCAGGAGCTTCCCCCTCCGTCTTGGCCAGCCCCGACCTCAAAAAGACATGGCAAGGTCTGGAGTCACCACAGCCCTCCCTGGGAGTCCCACATGAGGCTTTTGTGGGAACGGGGAAGGGAAAGAAAAGGTGCAGGACCATCCAGCCTTTTTTAGAAGGACACAAAATTCCCTGGCTGGGCAGTCAGGGAGCCTGGGATGAACCACAGGGCTTTGTTTAGCTCAGGGTTGGATCATACGCTGCCAATCCTCAAGTAGGCTGTGCTGGAGCATCTGAAAAGCATCGATTTGCCTCTCTGTGTCCTGGTTTTTTGCTGGGATGGAGTAGATTTCCCTCCTGGAGGTTGTTGCAGTGCTGTGTTTGGATCTGGCAGGAGAACGGGGTTGATAACACGCTGGTGGTTGTTGCTGAGCAGACATTAAATCAAGGATTTTTCAGCTTCTCTTCCTTGCCAGTGAGGAGGTATTTTTTGGGGGACACAAGGAGCTGGGAAGGGACAGAGATAAGAGAGCTGAGCCCAGCTCCCAAAGGGATATTTCACATCAGATGGTGTCCACAAATAACTGTGGAAAATCTCCTTCCTTTCACAAGAACACAGGCCCGGGTTTACCTCATTCACCAAGGCAAGGCCAGTGCTCTGACCAACCTCATCTCCCCCAGCAGGCTTGCACTGACAGCAGGACACCTGGCTTCTCTTGGCTCCTCTCAGGAGAGGCTGAAGTCCACCTTGGAAGGGCTTTTTGCTCTCCACTGCATGTCCAGGGACCGCAGAGTGTCCTTACAGACCGTCAGTGGTGGATGCCCCAGCCCTGGAGACACCAGAGATCAGGTTTGACTGGACTCTGAGCAACCTGATCCACTGAAGATGACCGTGTTCACTACAGGGGGTTGGACTAGATGACCTTCAGAGGTCCCTTCCAACCCAAACCATTCCATGGTTCCGTGATCACTCCGAGGATTTGGAGCTTTGGTGGTCGGGGCTCCCTCTCTGCCCCGGCTGTGTGAGAGGAGACGTTTGGTAAAAACCACCAGCTCCGTGGTGAGAACATGTGGAGCATCCCACGGGCACTCCAGGGTTGGAATGGCTCGGGAATTGCTGCTGGATATGTGAGAAGTGCTCAGATCCTGCTGTGCCCCTTCTCAACCCCACCCTCACCAGGCTGTGTCTGTTCCTGCTCCTACTTTCTTGTTCCCTATCCTCGCTCACATCAGGCCCATCTCTGCAACTTTCAGCTGCCCCACCGTCCTCTCCAAGGCCATCCTTCCCACTTTTTATTGTGGCAGACTCTTTTTCTTCCCTTCTCCTCCTGTTATTCCATGGATCTCTCCAGTTTTAGAGGGCGTGATGCCACCCGAGGTCTTGGTGGCATCACACTCTGAGCTGATATCCTGAGGTGACAGGGCCCTGTTTTTCCAGCTGGACCAGGGATAAGAACATTGCTTTGAGTTGTGGAATTCCATATATCCATAAAAACAGGATGGGTTTCTTTCCAGGCCATTCTGAAAACCCTCCAAAGCTCCTGAGCTCATGGAAGTCTCTCAGGAACTTCAGTTGCAAAAGTCTTTCTTTGGTGATGGCTCTTTGAAATGTGTCCCCCCAGCAAGGGTTGTGCTTCAGACAGAGTTTGCTCTCCTGACATTCCCGTGGGCTCAAACAAAAATAAAAGAAATCTAAACAAAAAAATAAAATAAAAACATCCCAGAAAACTGAGATCGAGGGATTCTTGAGAAGAATCATTTCCTTTGCCTCCTGAGGAGGGGAAGAGCTAATTTAACCCTGAGAGTCAATAAATGCCCACAGACCAACTCCTGATTCTTTGCTAGGCCATTTAATTATTTTATTATTAAAAAATTCCATCAGAAAAATCCATTCACACACACAATTCCTAAACTGGCTGAAGTTTAAGGCCAAGGTCTCTTATCCTTCATGGGCGGGGAGGTTTGGTTTGTTTTCTTTCAGTGCTACTGTCTCCAGATCAGGAAAGTGCTCTCATGTTTCCCTTCTGTTTATTTTTCCCTGGATTTTTTTTTAAAAAAGGGGAAGTAAAAGTCTGGTCCGTGGAAAGGGAAAGGATCAATCCCAGAGGGAAAACACTTGCGCTTTTCCTCCTGCCGAGAAACCGCCTCTCCAATAATAAACAGACGATGAAGCGCTGAAGTTCAAAGGTCTTTTTTCATCAAATCTGACATTTCCTCAAAGAATTAAAGTGCTTTTTTGCTGCTCTGAGGTCGTGGCCATAAAATCCGACTCACCCGTATCAGGCACGGGGGTTTCTTTTCTTCTTACCCTCAGTTCCTTTCGATCGAAAAACGAGCCTGGAAAAACTATTTCAAGGTGGCTGGACGTGGAACTTGTGTTTTTGGCATGAGAAAGGAAGATAACAGACGTGCTTCTGAGTTATTGGAATTATTTTAAGCTGTATTACAATAAATTCGTCAGAAGTTCATTAAAGGATTCAACTGAGTCGAAGCGGAATTAGAATTAACACACATTTTTGGTAATAATTCCTTTCTGATTTCACCAATCCCAGCCCATTTTTTTTTTCTTTAATAACAAATATCCTGCTGGAAGAAACTCTGCCAAATCATTTTTGAATCTTGAAACCTCCCCCCCCCAATATTATTTAACCCTCGTTTGATTCCTCCCTTCTTTCAGCTCTTCCTTTTCCCAAATTAGAACCCTTTATTAAAGCCTTTTTCTCCCTGTGATGGGCTGCCAGGACGCTGATTTTCTTCCCAAATTATCCCTTCCACCCTTGGCTCTTTGCCTGACATTCCTTTGCAGATGGATTTGGATTTTGGATTTATCCTATTTTCTCCTTCCTCTTATAACTTATAACACCAGGAATGTGCCCCCTCTAAAATATGGATTTTTTTTTTTTCCAGTCTAGAGACGAAAGACACGACCTTTGAAAATTGAACAGGGCTTTGGGTCAGATTTGTTTGGCTCCCAGGGTGTCTAAATCAGCAGCAGGGCCAACAAAAGTCCTTTAAACCTGGATATTGAACGGGCTTGGCTCAAAGGCTGGGCTAAGAATAACCCCGAGTCTGATTTGATTGGGAATTCTTAGAAGGATTGGATGTTTTATGCTTCATGTGGGACAGGATTAGTTCCACCTCAGCCCTGGAGTTCAGCTCCCAGGCAGAGCAAGCTCAGTTTTGGGATTTGCCTGTGGATGGCCTGGGGGATTCCAGCTGGCCTTCAGCTGCTGCACAAGGGGAACAGTTCTCCCAAAGTTCCTTCCGTGTGCAAGTCCTAAAGGTGCCTCTGGATCCTCTCTGGCAGGATAAGGAGGAGTGGTCCTAAGGTTTAAATTGGATATTAGGAAAATCTCCTGGCTGGGAGGGTGGGGAGGCCCTGGCACAGGTTGCCCAGAGAAGCTGTGGCTGCCTCTGGATCCCTGGAAGTGTCCCAGGCCAGCTTGGAGCAACCTGGACTACTGGAAGCTGTCCCTTCCCATGGCAGGGAGTGAGATGGGATGGTCTTTGAGGTCCTTCCAACCCCAAACCATCCTGGATTCTCTGTTTCTAGGAAC
>JAWWES010000081.1:1054936-1069028 GCA_035583135.1 Lophotriccus pileatus | reverse complement strand
TCCAGGGATGGGGCAGCCACAGCTTCCCTGGGCAACCTGTGCCAGGGCCTGCCCACCCTCCCAGCCAAGAATTCCTTCCCAATATCCCACCTAACTCTACTTTCCACCAGTTTGAATCCATTCCCACTCATCTCTCCACCTTTCCTGTAGCTCCTTCAGGTACTGGGAAGCCACAGTTAGTTCCCCCCAAACCCTTCTCTTCTCCAGGTTGGAAAAAACTCCCCCAAAAATCCTTTAGAAATGTTCAGAGTTTAAATTCCATTTTAAAAAAAAGGATGTTTAAACATGAATAGGTTTGAGTTTCTGATGGGAAAACAAAATCCCTACCTGATGCCACATTTTACATTCTGAAACACTTTGCAGAACCCATTTTAAACGTCCCCAATTTTTATCAACTTCCTTGTTTGTAGCTCTTGAATTCTTTAACACGAGGAGTTAAGACACAAAACAATCACATTTGGGCCACATAAACTTAACAACACTGATAGAAAATGGAGATATTTTTTGAAGACTTGTTACATTTTTTCCCCCAGCACATCACAGGGTGTTTCTTTCTGTTCTCCCAGGTTTTCGTTTAAAAACAAACGCAGAGGAAAGGAGGAAACTTTGGGTTCTCCAAAAATTGTTATCTTGATTTCAACCAGCAAGAAGCAGTTTTGTTTATTTTTATTGATTTTTTTCTCCCTTTTTTAATTTATTTGTTGGTGATTTACTTAGGTAGAAATATTCCAGAAATTCATCAAATAATATGAAACAAAAACAAAGCCAGACTTCTTCCTTTTTTTATTGATAACGGGGAAAAGAGTTTTATATTGAAAAATAAATAAAACGGATAAATAAATAAAGCTGCCGTACACCTCATGCTTTGAAACATTCCCCAGGCTTTTTGTAGAGTAACAGCAACACGAATAAAAGGGGAAAAAATAAAAAAAGTTTAAAAAAAAGTCATTTCAATCAGTAAATAAAATCTCTCTGACTGTTCCTCGCAGTTTGTGCCCAGATAACCCGCCCGTGGGCTGCAGGTACAGTGTCAATCCCATAATTCTTCCTCCCCTCCAACCTTTCATTTCCATTTGGAATTTCTCCCAGAACATTTTAACTCTTTTTCCCTTGATCCTGCAGCAGCTCTTTGATTGTTTGCAGCTGGCTAAAGCCGAGGACAAGGCGTGGAACATCATCAGAGGAACCGAACGGCAAGAGCGAAACCTCAAGTGCTGCGGCACGTCAGGATTGTCCCGGGGGGGGCTGGGAAGCTTTTCCACACCTTGGCTGAAGGAGCAGTGGGATGAACTCTGGGTACCAGGTACAGCCACATCCTCACAGAGTCCATGGGCCTCCAATCTGGATGGAATTCCAAGGCAGGGACACCCTCCACCAAACCAGGTTAATGTTCTGTCAGAAGAAAACAACTGGAAAGAGGCAGTGACGTGGAAGGGGTTTTAATTAATAAACCAGTTTTCAGCAGAGATTATTACTCCATTAAATCAGCTGGTTATTGGAGTTCTCTGTGTTGAAACATTCCGAGGAAATTCACCTTATTCCTATTTAAAATAAAAGGGAAAAGAGGACATTTTGGTTTACCACTTGAGGAGAAAAAGGCATAAAAGCTCAAAACCCTCAAAATGAGTAGAAAATTCTGATTTTGTTTGAGACAATGGGAATGTTGCTTCAATTGTAAATTATTTTTTTAAATTGAAAATACATTTTTAAAACATATTTTTGGGGTTTTTTTTTGAGCTGGAAACGTAAAACCTTCCCTTCAACGCCGTCAGAACGAGACATTTATAAAATTAAACTCCTGTATTTATTGAAACAGGAGTCACTGGGATTTAATTACACGATTTTAGTAGTAGAAAACCTTTGGCCTGGTAATTATATTTCCATATTTTTCCAGGTCGGAATAAGCTTTTTCCACAAACCTCTTGTGTAGATGAGATTTGGGATGGAAAGTCGAAGGAGAGGAACTCTCTTAACTCTGTGTTTTAAAAAACACCTGGCTTCATCAGCAAAAATTTGGGGCAAAAAGGTCCAATTCAAAAACCTGGCTATAGGATTTGACTTCCAGTTCATCCACAAATAAAAAGGATTGGGATTAAAGACAGACAGGAGGGTCTCCCTCACCCCTCACTTTGGGCACGGATGTTTCTGTAGGTTCCATGTCAGATCTGCTGGAGAGAAGCTGCTACTAAAACCAGGGAGCCCCTTCAGGCCCTGCAAGGGGCTCTCAAATCTCCCTGGATCCTTCTCTTTTCCAGGTGAACCCTCCCAGCAGAGGGAAAACCTTCCCTTCAACACAAAGGATTTATTACAACTCCTTGTCATCAATCAGAATTGCCCAGCACAGCCTGAAGATTCTGAGTGCAAAGAAAATAAGGTGGAAAACAAGGCAGGCCTTTTGTTGTTTGTTTGTTTGTTTGTTTTTCAGTTATCTACTCAGACTTCCATGAAATCCAAACATTGAGCTGGGAATTAAAAGCCAGGGAAAGCCTCAGGACCTGCCCTGAAGATAATTTTCCAGTACTGAGCAAATGGTGAGTCTTTCAGTGGATCTTCAGTAGCTTTGGTTTATTGAACAAGGTGGGATTTGGTTGGAGGCTGGACTTGATGACCTTGGAGGTTTTTTCCACGATTCCACGATTATCTCAGCAGAGAGGGATTTAAATCCCCCACCACCAAACCCCCAAGGACTGAATGGGCACCTTGAGGGCTTGACTCAAAAGTTCTCAGCCCTATAAAGTTTATATCTTTCCTATTAACAGTGTCAAACTCCTGGGGCGCCTCTACAAGGGCTCAAACCACAAATTGAGCCTCAATCTGGGCAACCTCTGCCTTCAGTTCATGGGAAGCAAAGTGTTTTCCCTGCTAGAATTAAAAAAAAAAAAAAACTTTATATAACATTTGAAAGGTCAGAGTTTGTCTGCTGATGGCTTTGGTGTAAAATATGACTCTGTGTTGGCAGGACTGCCACGAAATAGGCTGTTTTTCATAACTTCACTAAGGAGCAGGAAGGACATTAGGGCTGGATTCTGCTTTGGATTTCAAAATAATAACCATCCCCATCCCTCTTTATGTAAAAGCTTGTGACTCTCATTCGATTTGAGTTCGCTGATGGACAAATCCCCCTTTTTAACTGCTCTGCAGTTCCTTTCTCTTCCAGGACACAAACCCTCAGGATTTATTTTAGGCTCAGAATAACGCTGGGTCAAGACTTTCCCAGAGTTCAGGAGAATTTCGCTGTTCATACACACCTATTGAAGAATTCCAGATGATTCAAGAGATAAATAATCATGTTTTTCTGAGGGTTTTGTGCTCCTTGTTCCTTCCTGTTGATTCATTCAGGTCTGAGGATGGTTTGGGAGATGTGGAGCTTTCTGGGGAAGAGCTGAGCCTTCCTTTGAACCTGAAAAGTGCAAATCATAAAAGATCTTAATTATAAATATAGAAAGTGATGAACCAGAGGGAAATCCAAACAAGAACAACAAAGTCCTCAAACAAAGGCAGTGTCAGACGAGCATCTAAAATCGCTGGAAAGGTTCTGCTAAAGTGGTAAAGTCAAAGCTGAAATATTTTACTCATTAAATAGGAAAAAAAACCTATTGACTAATTTAGTGATAATTTTATTGATTTTATGGATAACACTGATAATTTTAAATTCTCAGTTAAAAGTGGTTCTGTCAGCAGGGACAGGAACCTGCAAAACACCAGCATTTTTTGTGAGCAGATCCAGTTTTAAGAGGAGCAGCGAACACACAGAAAGGGCAATTAACAAACAAAACACAGAGAACTTACTTGGATCTCCCTCTAATTTAAACACCATCCCCCACCACACGATTGGGGAGGAATATTATGGAATTCTTGGAGCTGGCAGGGATCATCTCCCCCAACCCCCTGCTCAGAGCAGGCTCAGTTCCAACAGGGTTGCTCACTGCAGTTGGGTTTTTTTTGGTGTCTCCAAACCTCTCTGGCCGAGTCTGGTCGAGTGTTCAACCACCTCCTGATCAATAAATAAATTAATTCCATGTCCCAATGGAATTCTGTGCCCTGGGCTTGCCCTGTCGCTGTTTCCCCACGGAGAAAAATCCTACCCCGTGTTTTTGATTCCTTCGCTCCCCCAGCGTGTATTTATCTCCTGGATAAGAACTCCCTGAATTTTCCCTTCCCCAGCTCTTCCACCCTCTTTCCCTGTGGCAGATGCTCCAGTTCAGTCCCAAAATCATTTGGGTGGCCCTTTGCTGGACCTGCTCCAGTGTGTCCATGTCCTTCCTGCAGGAGCAAAGCGTGTCCAGCTGTGTCCTCACCACTGCCTTCACGATCAATCCTAGGGATCCAGATCTGCATTTATTACATTCTATTTATTTATCTTTATTATATTCTAGGGATCTGAATTTAGATTTAAACAAACTATTGGATCAATGGGTTTCAAAGAGAGTTTCCAAACCCAGTCAAAGAAGACAGGCACGGATTAAAATGGGCTGAGGAAGGTGAAATAAGGTCACCTACTCCAGATTCCTGCTCTGGGGAAGGAACTCCTCCATTTACACAATCCCTGACTTGAGTGTCTATGATTTTCCCAGAACTCTCCAATGAGGGAATTCCCACAGCCTTCCCAGGAATCTGATTACAGCACTTTACTGTCCCTGGTTCGGGTTGGAAGGGACCTTAAAGATCATCCCGTTCCAGATTTCTCATCATGGGCAGGGACACCTTCCACCAGCCCAGGTTGCTTCAGCCTGGCCTTGGACACTTCCAGGGATCCAGGGGCAGCCACAGCTTCTCTGGAAAATCCATTCCAGGGCCTCACCACCCTCCCAGGGAAGAGTTTATTCCTAAAATCTAATCTAAATCCACTTTCTGTTAGTTTGAAGCCATTTCACCTTGTCCTGCCCCTCCAGGCCATTGCCCAAAGTCTCTCTCCAGCCCTCCTGGGGCTCCCTTTGGAATTTCAGGCCAGTCCCACCATCTCCTCTCTGGGAAAGCTCTCAGGTGAACACTAAAAGGTGATTAATCCTCATTTGCTGTCCACGAGTGGGTGACACATCAGAGTGGATTAATCTGATTAAACACACCTGTATGATTTAGGTGCCAATCAACCATCTTGGAGGGGGGAATCTCATCCCAGGAGACACCTGGGACCAGCAGATACAACACAGGAGCAGACTCAGGCAGCCTGGGCCCCTCTGGAACAGAAGATGGAAGTTTGGGGGGTATCCCCAAGCACAGGAGGTCCGTGTTTAAACAGTGCATCATCCCAGAAGTGGCTGGGCTGGGGGGATTATCACACATTCCCAATTAATGTGATTAACTTGCAGTCAAACAACCTCCCAAAAGGCATCCCACCTATCTGTCTGAGGAAGATTGGGATTTTTTCAGTAGATTACAAAGAGCAGGTCAGTTTTAATGATGCAGAACTGCAAATCTACAGATGCCTTCATCATGTTCCTGCTTTTTTAATGTCCTGGGGGACAGGACCTGAAACTTCAGGGACCTGCCAGTGCTGGTGTCTTCTGGACTAAAAATCCTAATTGTGGGAGGGGATCATACAAGACAGGCAGCAACCACTTCTGAGTGTCTGCATGGCCCAGTATCAACCTCTCCTCAACTGCACCTCACCATGGAAAAGCTGTGTTTAATTGGATTCAGGAGGACTGGCTGGAGGAAGTTCAGATGGGATCCATCCCAGCTAATTATGTTCTCTCTGCCTGTTTGGGAAGCTTAAAAGGTCAGTTAAATATCAAAGCAGATTATTCTCAGGGCCCTTCCCTCTGTCATTTCCAGTCTGAAATCCTCCACTTGAACAGGAGTTGGAATATCTGCACAAACACACAGAGCTCTGGGACAGCAAGAGGATTCCAAAATGGGTAGAATATGCCCACCAAAAGTACCAAATGAGCAGATAATTTAAAAAGGGGGGTATTTAGGAAAATAAGGGCTCTGTTATCCCCACTTTGCAGGCGAGAGAGAGGAGATTAAATGAAGTAAAGGACATAAATTTTCAGAGTTGCAGGAGGGTCTACGGGACAGTGAGATCCATCAAGGCCTCTCGAGGCTTTGGAAGATGTGGCACAATTATATTTTCCTCCTCCACGTGCTGGAATTTCACCTGTTTCCTGAATGTAGAGGTTTCCAACACGCAGCTGATTTCAGCCACACTGAGGGTTTAAGTCTGACCAGATCCTGCTGCAAAATAAAAAAAGGGCCTTCACTGAGGGTTGTGGTTTTAATCATCATTATGTCCCTGCCTCTCTCATCTTTCCTCACCAGCTCTAATCTGTGCTGCTGCATCTGCAGATAAGAGTCAGCAGAATCAGTGGTTTGAAGGATCATCTGAGAGGGGAATTCTTTCCTTTGAAAGCCTGGAAAGTGGTCCCCTGTGTGTGTCATTAAGCTGGAGGCAAAAGCAGATGCAAGGCTTAGATTATCTCTTGGTGACAGCCTAAATAAAACACAGGAATTGGCAGGGCAGGGGTGGGGGGGGGACACAAGCAACAACTGAATCTGAATGAGGAATGACTGGGGGAAAAGAGAGATTTTCCCCTGGAAGAAAGTTGTGGAGTTTCCCTTCTTTTCATGGGAAATGAGTGTGACATCCCCTCCCCTCCTGCAAACAAAGGGAAGGCACTGCAAAGGAAAAAAGTAGTACCAACCTCTCTCCAGCCTTCTATCAAGCCCCATTCCTTTTTTCACGGGAATAAACCCCGCTGCTGTCAGTGTGTCTCAGCAGTCAGTCACCAGGAGCGAAACCAACCAATAAAACAACCCACATTCCTGAAGATATTTGTCACCTGCCATTTCCAAGCCGAGGAAACCTCCCTGACAGGATATATCTGACCTCTCCGTAGGATAACCCAGCTTGGAGTGGCGGGTTCATTAAGCTGGTAATTATTCAGTGTGTGTGATTTCTAGGAACAGGCATCGGGGATAAGCCCTGTTTGTTTTGGCCCCGTTTCCATGGGGATAAACAGAAGTGGAGTGATTAATTTCCATTCTGTTGCCATGGTTATTAATAATAATGAGGTGATTATTACTGCACTGTAAACCTTACAGCAATTCCAGGGCTGCCACAAAAAAAAAAAAAAAAAGAAAAGAAAAAGGGGGGAGAGGAAGAAAAAACAACAATGAAAGAGCTGGATCTGCTCCCCAGCACGGGCAAATCAGCACTCACACGTTGCCTCTGATGGGAGGCAGTGAAATAGAAGATGTGTTTTTGGAGGGGCTGGACCTGCAGACAGAGCAATATTAATAAAGCAAGTGATGGATGAGAAGCCCTCACTGACTTCAGCACGTCTGTGCCCACTGGGGTCTGATCAGGCCGGGGATTTGCCAGCACAGAGGTCCCACCTGGTTCCCACAGCCAATGGAAAACCTCCCTGATGTGCTCAGTGGTTTCTGGATCAGCCTCTATCTCATTAGTTTCACTAGAAAAAGTGGGGCTGGGGAGTGTGTGTGTGAGGGGGGTGATGAGTAGAGGAGAATAAAACTGTAATTACAAAAACAAGCCCCAGCTCTTACTCCTGGGTGAGTACCAAGCAACTCCCACATTCCTGGTACCTGCTCAGCTGGCTCCCTGTCCCGGCTCCCGGTGATTTGTGTTCCTCCTGGAGACATTGCCACAGGGATGGAACAATGAATAACACCGGGTCGATCAGACTGTCCCCCTGGGGGAGATCACACTTGTCAGGGATTCTGAGCTCTGAGCTGGGATGTTCTGAAGGTTTCCCTCCTCCTCAGCCCCGGGGTCGGCGCAGAAAAGCTCACAGTCGGCAAATCCCAGCCACGGGGCAGGGCTGTTGTTGTCATCTTAGGGCTAACTGGGATTCAAACTGGGATTCAAACCTCCTCAGCCTTTTCACACGAGGCTTGGAATGACAGACACAGGATGGGAAAGTGCAAACAGTTGCATTCTTCTCCCCAAAGCCACAACTGGTGGCTTTCAGGCCGTCGCTTTTCCACGTTTCCTTTTCCGAACCATCTGCAGATGCTCTGAGGTAAAAACAAATAACCCCCCCATGGCTTTGTAGGGGTTTAAGGGCAAAATGGGGCTGGGGAGTGGTTTGTCTTTCAAACAGGGCTCTCAGTGTTCACCTCCTGATGATGTGGTAGCCCCAGAGCATCAGCTCCTCCTGGGGACACGCGGCACAACGGGGACAAGGCACTTTCACTCTGAAGGCAAAGCTCAACGTGGGCACCCACTGCCCTTTCCACAGGTCAAGTGTGCAGGATCAACTCATTCCCACCCCCTGCCACGAGCAGATACACCTTCCACCAGCCCAGGTTGCTCCAACCTGGCCTTTGACACTTCCAGGGATCCAGGGGCAGCCACAGCTTCTCTGGGCAACCTGTGCCAGGGCCTGCCCACCCTCCCAGCCAGGAATTCCTTCCCAATATCCCATCTATCCCTGCCCTCTGGCAGTGGGAAGCCATTCCCTGTGTCCTGTCCCTCAATCCCTTGTCCCCAGTCCCTCTCCAGCTCTCCTGGAGCCCCTTTAGGCCCTGCAAGGAGATTGAAGGTTTCCCAAACCCTTCTCTTCTCCAGGCTGAACAATCCAATCAGAGCAGAAGAGCCCCATCCTTCCAACCACTTCTGTGGTCTCCACTGGATTTGCTCCAGCATTTCTGTGTCCCTCCTGTGCTGGAGACTCCAGGGAACACAAGGCTGGTTCTCTGATCACCAGGGCAAAGATGCCCCTCGGTGTGGGTGGCTGCAGGAGGGGGACACATCTCTCATCAACACCTTCTGCCTGTCTGTGTGTGGGGATCAAGGCAGGGATTCCTGGGAAGCCCTGAGGCCCACAGGACCCTCTGAGCTCCCAGTTTCCCACCTCTCCTATATCCAGAGGGCGAGGGTGGGGTAGGGACAGCAGCAGGATCAGCCAGTGTCTGTATTTAATAATAAAACAAGAGGGTTTCCTCCAGTGACACCCCATCAGTGCTGCTGCTGATGGCACAAGACCTTGAAAATAGGGGTTTTTTGGAGGTGTCTAATAGGTACAAGCCCCTGTGGAACCCCTGTGGGACCCCTGTGGAACCTCTCACTCGCCCTCTGTTCCACCCTGTGGAAATGCTGTGGTGGTGCCCAGGTACAGCTCTGATCCCTGGCATCCTGTGAAGGTGATGGATCCAATTCCAGAGGCAAAGCAATGGTTGTTGGAAGCTCCCTAACAAGTATCATCATACCAAAGCTTGAATTGGAAGGGACCTTAAAGACCACCTAGTTCCAATTCCCATATAAAGGCTTGATTAAAGGCTGGCAGATTAAAGGAAGGATGATTAAAAAGAAGGATTCTTAAAGGGGGCTCATCATTTGTCAGGATGTGCCTTTAACTTAAAAAGTTCCAAAAATAAATGACAGAATCCTGGGCTTTGGTTGGAAGGGACCTGATGGATCATCTCATTCCAACCCCCTGCCACGGGCAGGGACACCTTCCACTAGCCCATGTTGATCAGGGCCAATAAGAGAGATCAATTTTGACGTCACAAAACAACCACCCCGTGGCGGACTCTTGGGGAAGAGCAAATAAAACACATGGATGTTTGGAAGGGGCATGGAATTCCTGCCCTGCTCGCGAGTGCATCCCTCTACTCATTACACTCACCCGAGCGGGAGAACACGCCTTGCAGGCACACATTTACACCCTCTGCCTGCTGGAATTACATCCCCCCCTTTTGTTGGGAGCACGTGGAAACGGGAGAAACTCGCGGCGTGTTTCGTTTGAAAGGGAAGAAAAGCTGGGGGGAAAAGAATCCCGAGCCGAAATTCCCGAGCAGCTCGATCCCTCCTCCGGCTGCGATGGGGGAGGGAAGGGGATGGGGAGAGAAAGAAAAGGAGGAGGGGGGAGGACGAGTTCGTGGTTAGATGGGAGCTCCCACCCATTTCCTTTCCTTGCCCTTCCCAGGCATGTCAGAGCCGGGAGCCAAGACAAATCCCGGGCTCGGGAGCTCAGACAGACAGCACCGCTTACCGAGAGCTAATCCAGCCTCTGGAGCAGCGGGATGGACGGGATGAGCGCGGGGGGGAGAAAAAATTAGGCAGGGGGCAGTGCCCTCTGCTGCCAAAGGAACGGTGTGAGTGTGGAGGATCTCGAGGAGAGAAGGGAGGGAGGGATGGGAACCGCCGGGAGCTTGAAAATAAACAGTCAGAGCACACGGCGAGGGGAGGAGAGCTGAGGGAAGTTCATCTGAGGTCAGCAGGGGTCACCTGAGGTCAACAGGGTCACCTGAGGTCAGCAGGAGTCATCTGAGGTGAGCAGGGGTCACCTGAGGTCAGCAGGTTCCTCTGAGGGCTCTCCCCAGCTCAGGTTACCAGCAGGGAAATGGAGATGACGACTCCAGTGCCCTCACGTCGGCATTCGGGGAGCTGGGACGAGCTGAGGTCCTGGGAGAAGTGGAAAGACGCTGCTGTTGCCAAGGAAAACTGCCTGTGGAGCAGCAGGGCCGTGGTGGGGATGGCTGGAGCTTGTGGCTGCTGCTCTGAGGAGCCCAACGAGCTGCAAACAGCACAAGCAGAGAAGGGCAGGTCTCCATCCTCCCCTGGGGCTGTTCCACCTGATCTGAGCCCTCTGAGTGCTCATCATCCAGCTCATCATCTCCATGAAAAGAGAGAGCCTGAATCCACCTGCCACCCCAAAGAAGTGCCAGCCAGAGGAGACCAAGGTGTCAGATGTCCCGCTTGTCCTGTTCCAAGTGTCCCTTTTAAGGCTCTCTACCAGTGCCACCAGTCTGCAATCCCCTCTCTCTCAATCCTCAGCTTTTCTCTTCACATCTCCACCCTCTGAGAGCTGCTGGAATACTCCCAGGAGCTTTCCTCCTAACATGATACAAACTAAGAAATATAATAGCACAAATAATTTGCATTTAACAGTAACATGTATTTACATGTCTATAGCTGTGTGTGAGTGAGGTCTTGTTGATACTGACTTCTGGTCTTTGATGTAACTGGACTCACCTTCCAGACCTTTTCCTCGACACCTGGGGGATCCAAACTTTCCCCCAGCAGGTGTTGGAGTCAGACAGGAGCTCCCACGAGCTTTGGGGAAACCACCAATTATTAGGAGAGAATTCTAGATAAGTCATCTGGGCATTGACTACAAAAGCCTCTTGAAAACACTTGGAAAGAGGATTCCTTGGATGTCAGGACTAGCAGATGTTGGGTTGATGGTCTGGCTTTCCCAGGGAGAAATCTCCTGCCTGATCTTCCTGAGGAGGAAAGCCTGAAAATCTCCCAGATTTTCTAATGGATTAAATACTCCAGTGCACAGGTGGAATTAGATAACCCCCTTATTCTTCCACTCTCGTTGTAATTATCTCCATCACTCATTCCTTGCAGTCATAGTTCTTAATTTTCCACATTTTTCCCTCTCCCTCTGTCCCTTTTCCTCCTCCCATGATTCCACCATGTCTCCAGAATAAGAAGGGTTTGTGTTTTGCTGCCCACCTGTCCAGCTACAGGTGGGGTAAGAGGAGTCAAAGGGTTGCTTTTCTTTCTCTTCTTTTCATTTTTCACCCCCTCCACGTCACATTTTCCATGGACTCAGAGCTGGAATCCTGCAGCCAGTCAGTGCAGAACAGAAGACGAGCAACAGTTGGGTGCTGTTGAAATCGGGGATTCCAGAAGGAAGGAACCAGAATTCCCATTTCAAAGGGCAAAGCTGAAGCTTCAGGTAACACCTGATTTGTTCTGAAACGGAGCAAAGCCGAGAAATTTCAGCTTTTCAGTCCATTTATCAAAGTCCTGGTGATGGAAACGGAACAAGGAACTTTGGGAGTTAAAGGAGCAGTCGGCAGAGTTCGTGTTCACACCTGCAGCCTGCAGTTCCTCTGCTCTGTGGGATGGGTTTTGTGCAGGTGGAAAGTGCAGGAATGGTATAAACCCCCAGTCAGCAGCTGACACCTCTTCTTGACTCGTGGATGTCACCTGGTGAGGGGCCAGAGAAGAGGATCTTCAGCTCTTGGTGTCCCTTCATGGCATCTCCACTGCTGGTTGGGCAAGGAGGGAAGGATCCAACATGTAACAAAGAGCTCCTGGGATGAGATCAGGGCAGGGAGAGATCATCCACCGCTTACTCTCAGGGGTGAAAAGGACCCAGAGAGGGGAAATGAATTCAATTTATTACCAATGAAATGAAAGCAGGGTAATGAGAAATAAAGCCAAGCTCTTAAAACCCCTTTCCCTCCACTCCTTCCTTCTTCCCAGGCTCAAGTTCATTCCCAATGTCTCTGCCTGCTCTCCCTGAGGGGGATGAGGAATGGGACTGTGCTTCATCACATGTGGTCTCTGCTGCTCCTTCCTCTTCACACTCTTCCCCTGATCCAGCCTGGGAACATCTCTTTCCATGAACTCCTCCAACATAGGGCCTTCCCATGGGCTGCAGTTCTTCAGGAGCTGCTCCAGCTTAGGTCCTTTTCCATGGGGTCAGTCCTTCAGGAACAGACTTCTCCAGCATGGATCCCTCTCCATGGGGTCAGTCCTTCAGGAACAGACTTCTCCAGCATGGATCCCTCTCCATGGGGTCAGTCCTTCAGGAACAAGCTGCTCCAGTGTGGGTTCCCCACAGGGTTCCACATCCCAGCAGTGAAGCTGCTCCAGCGTGGGCTCCTCTCTCCATGGATCCACAGGTCCTGCCAGGAGCTGCTCCACGGGCTGCTGGTGGATCTCTGCTGCCCCACTGATCTCCGTGGGCTGCAGGGGGACAACATTCCAGCACGGATGTCACATCCATCAGCGTCACCTCTGGGTTTCCCTCTATTCTTCCCTGAGCCTGCACAAAGGAAAAATAGTGGGGAAAAAAAGGTGGGTTTTTGCTCAGGGGAAAAAAAGCCCTGGTGTAAGAACAGCCTTGAACTGAGCAATGGCCATGGGATAACTAGTTTGAAAATTCCAGAGCTCTGGAAAACAACAAGGAAAGGCACAGGATGTGCAACATCATCACAGATCCCTCCATAAAATGGCTTGGAGAGGCTGGGAAAGCGTTGCCACATCCCTGCTGCTGAAGAGACAATAGCTGCGAGGGCTTGGCACATTCTTCCCAGAAAAAAAACCCATGGAAAACAGACATAAGAGTTCTGGCAGTGCCGTGTTTTCCCTGGGCTGCCAAGAGCTCACGGTGTTTGGAACAAAATATTAAATATACAACATGAATATGTGTATGTTCAAAGGAGGGGGAAATGCTGGTTGGTTGGGTTTTTTTCCCCTTGCTTCAAAAAGGGAGCAAAGACCAGCTTGTTGCAGCTTCTCCTGGAGCTGGGAGGAGGGAAAGCGGTTCCTGATGTGTTCCTATCACCGAGTGGTGGGGAGGCAGCACTGCAGGATCGTGGCTGGGGCTGAACACGGCAAGACTCCCCCAAATAAATGCTGTCAGCAGGTGGATTTTGCATCAGAACAGCAGGCTGGGGGTGATGCATGAGGTGCTGTAACATCACAGCCCCGGGATCAAGCTCCAGAGCACAGACCTAGTGCAGAAAACCAGGAGGAAAAGGGTCAGGGATGATCCCTACACCACATGTGGGAGATGGGGGGCTCCCACAGCTCTGGGATGGTGTGGGTTTGTCATCACTGAATAATTTTAGGGACTCTGTTTTAGTGCTGCAAGAGAAATAATTCGGTTTGTCCCGTTCCCTCTGGAGCCCAGCTCAGGATTTGTGCTGATCCCACGGGCTGTCCATGGATCACAGAATGATGGGATGAAGCAGGAGAGAAGCTGGGAGGTACTGGAGTCAGGAATCCAGGAGTTCTCTGCTCTTACAGTTTTAGTCTCAGCACTATGGGGTGCTCAGCGTTCCAAAACCCCGTGTGGGGTCGGCCCCGGGTGCCACTTTGTGCAACTGCTGCTGAGCTCAGTGAAAATCACCCTGGAGACCTTTTATCGTCCAGCTGAGCCTTCAGAACCCTCATGTGGTGCCTGTTCCTCAGTGGAGTAAGGTACTTCCCTACCTGGGAGGACCTGGATCTGCACACCTTCATGGACTTGCCGGTCAGGCAGGATCACAGAATTCCAGACTGGTTTGGGTGGGAAGGAACCTTAAAGATCATCCAGTCCCACCCCCTGCCATGGGCAGGGACACCTTCCACTAGCCCAGGTTGCTCCAAGCCCCGTCC
>JAWWES010000081.1:1017743-1054448 GCA_035583135.1 Lophotriccus pileatus | reverse complement strand
CCAGTCCCACCCCCTGCCATGGGCAGGGACACCTTCCACTAGCCCAGGTTGCTCCAAGCCCCGTCCAACCTGGCCTTTGGACACTCCCAGGGATGGGGCAGCCACAATTTCCTAAAAAGAGGAACATTTCAAACCCCGCTTGCCCCTTTTCCCGCTCCAAATCTTTGAACATCACCCTCCCCTTCCTCCTGCTCCGCCCGACCACTCACTCCAGCTCCAAGCTGCCCACAGCCCGTTCCCAGGAGACTCAGGGCAGGAGCAGAAGGCCAAGCTGTGGTTTCTCCAGCCCTGTGGGATAGGAAGGAGTCACCAGTTGCTTTTGGCTGCTCCACGTGCGACTTGGCCGCGTTTCCGTGGCTTGTTCTCGCCCTCCTCTCTCGGTTCTGACGCCTTTTTTTTCGCCTCTCCCCAGCCCACCTGACTTGGTTTTGGCCTCGTGGGATCCTTGCCCTGTTTGCACACGCAGAGGATTCGCTGTGGCTTCCCCCCTCTCTTGTCTTGCCCTCGCACTGAATCACTCCTTGGCTCCTCTGGTTTCTCATTTTGGCTTTTCCCGACCGTCGCACTTGGCGTCCGGCTCCTAAAAACCGGCTCCAAGAGCCTGAATCCCTCACTCAGCCTCGGCACTGGTCAGAGAGGCAAACCCCCCAGGCAGAGTTTTGGCTTGTTTTCACCAAAGGAGGGGTGTTTTTCCCCAGGCTGAGGTGAATTTGATAAGGAATTCTGGAGAGGTGATGCCAGGATGTCACCAGGTCATTCCGTGGCTATGATCCTATGCTCCCAAATCCCAGGAAAGGCAAACTGTATCCAAGCAATGACACACAGAAGAGATTGAGAGAGGCATAAACATTCTTGGTGTCCTCAGGCTCAGGTCAGCCCTTCCTCTAAATCAGTGGAAAATTTGTATGTAAAGATCCCTGGATTTCTTTTTCAGTCCTGAAGTTCAAAGAGTCCTGAAGAGAAAAGGATTCTCGACCTTCTTACGCAATGAATCTCAGATTTACAGAAGGGTTCCCACGTCTTCATGTGATTTATTTACACAATCATAGATATTCTGTGTTGGAAGGGACCCACAAGGATCATCCAGTGCAACTCCTGGCCTGTCTGGAGTACTTTTGGCCCCATCCCAGCTTAGACATGTTGTTGCTCTCACATTCCTTCATCTATAATTTTCCAAACTGCCTGGTCTGGCACAGGTTGCCCAGAGAAGCTGTGGCTGCCCCTGGATCCCTGGAAGTGTCCAAGGCCAGGTTGGAGCAACCTGGAAAAGTGGAAAGTGTCCCTAACCATGGCAAGGTGTGGGAATGAGACAATCTTTAAGGTCCCTTCCAAAACCAACCATTCCAGGATTCTGTGCTCTCCTCTGGAAGTGGATCTGTCCCCTCACTGTTGGGATCTGGCTGTGCTTAACCAGCTCAGCTGATGTCTGCAGTCAAATAAAATCCAGAGCCAAGCCCAGAGAGCTGAATCAGTGGCAGAGCCAAAGGTAAATCCCACCTGAAGCCTCACCTGTAATCAGACATCTAACCTCTTCCTTGGGAATTGTAAGTAGATGCTCTTTCAGGTCCCTTCCAACCCCACCTATCCCACAATCCGGTGATTCTCACCCCACATTTAACCTTCTCACTTTTCCCACTCCCTCCCCACTGCAATATTCCCCATTAAAAAAAAAAATCCCTCCTAACTTCAAGGGCACTGTGAACAGCGCTGGGTGTTCGTACCATTCTCCACCCTGTATTGTCTGCAGGCGGTGGGAGAAGGGGAGAGCTGGGGAATTCAGCCTGGAGACACCTCCTGTTGGCTGGAGGACAGGAACCCACCCCCTCCTCGGGGCTTCCATCAGCAAAGTGCTACCAAGGTAACGGCCCTCTCCACAATATTGTCATCCTGACTGCACAGCTCGCCCCGAGCTGGGCTGAAATAATCTGTTTTTTCACCTGCAGGAGTGAAACAGTCGGGACAGCATTCCAAGACGGAGCTGCTTGAGGCCATAAAAATTTTGTGGTAACCTATATATTATTTTTATGCATACGCTTAACGCGACGTGTTTTATGGACGAGCTGAAGCGCCATAAATCACCCAAAACGTGGCGTGAAACACTCCAGGCTCTTACCAGGGTATCAGATGCTCACACGTATTCCACACATCCCCGGATTCGGGCAGATGCCCGAGCGTGGAGACTTGAAAACCTCCGGAGAGCGGGAGATTGATGGGAATAACTCCTCCCTTGCCTGCTGGGTGGGAGGTCAGGAGAGCAGGCACGGTGTCTGTGATGGGTGAGCAGTGAAAATGGAGACAGATAACGTGGAGGAACCACGGGGTTCCAGCAGTCACTGGGTTTAATCCCAACAGCGGGACTCAAGGGTAGAGTGCCACAGGAATTATAATGCAGGAGAGAGGGATTCTGTCCCTGCCACTGGATAAAGACAAGCACCCTGAAATTCTTGCTTCTGCAGAAGACCAGCTTGAGAAGTCTCCAGGAAAACTGAAACCCTCTTTAGGGTCAGGACACAGAGGGGCTGAGCCCCTGACTGACCTGCTGTCCCCATTCCTTTGGGTTCATAATTCCAAGGTTGGAGCACTCCCCTGTGCTGGCTTCAGCTGCCCATACATGCTTTTCAACTCTAGCAAGTGGGGCATAAATTCAGATGTTTAAGTCAGGCTGGAAAAGCATCCAAAAAGCTGCTCAAGCTCACGGAACTGGAAATATTTGGAATGAAGGTGCTTCAGGAGTTTTCACGGCCTGGACACCGTTCATCCTCCGCAAGTCATGTTGGAAAAGTTGCCGTAAGAGAAATTCCCCTCTTTCATGTAGGATTATCAAATTAAAGGGGGTCATAATGATCTTTTCTGATCTTAATGTTTATAAAATGGTAGAAATGAGTTAGAAAGAGGGACTTGTTGCAGGAGGTCGAGCAAATGTGCTGTAGGTTTGATGTGATGCTCCAGGGATCATCAGGGAGGGATTGCTGGGGGGTCCTCTGCAGGGCCTGGAGTTGGACTTGATGATCCTTGTGGGTCCCTTCCAACTCAGGATATTCTGTGGCTCTGTGATTCTTTATCCTAAAGCCTTAAATGTGTAAGAATCAGGTAGCTTTCCAAAAATAATGCTTTGTCCAGAGAAAGGGGAAAAAAACCCCAAGAATCTCATTTAATGTTTCTACAGAACCGGTTTTTGACTGACTGACCCTGGGCTTGACCATAAGGACAAGGTCAACACCACAGCCACTGGCACCAGGGAGATCTTCCTGAGACAGCTGTTGGTGATTTCAGCAGCCCTGGAGCTCAAAACCCTTCAACCATCAAGGTCTGGGTATTTAGGGGAGGAGAATGAGAAGAGGAACCACGAAGAAGACACAACTCCTTACTGTCATTACTGACCTTACCCAGACTTGGCTCTTCCAGAACAAGAGCTGTTTCCCAAGAGCTGCTGGGCTGAGATCTCAGGGGCACAACTGGAGAAATAAACAAATAAAGAAATAACCAAATAAATAAATAAAGGCAGGCCAGCAGAAGCTGAAGATCAAAGAGCTTCTCAGGTGGCTCAGCCACCTCCCCACATTCCCTGCTTCTCCAGGCAGCTCCTCCGTGTGTCCCTGGAACGACAAGTCGGCTCCAAGAGAAGCAGCGGATGGGTGAGGTGGCAGCAGAGCTGGGAACACCCCAAAAACCTTCCCATCCTGCCAGGGCTCCACCAAAACCAACACATTTCCACAGGGCATTTCACTCTCCTCTAGGTGAGTGGGTGTTTTCCAATGGAAAGACTCTCCCCCGTGAGCAGATCTTAGAAAGGCTCCATTCAGACACCAGCAAAGTTAATTTGGGTCCTTTGACAGCAGCACCTCCAGGGGGATCCAGCTGATTTGTTTTTTTATTTGTTTGGAAACATTAATCTGTTTGTTTTTAACAGTGGAAATTCCCCTTGGCTTTGGCTGACCTCAGGTTTGAGCCCTCGGAGGGGTCACAGGGAGACAGAAAGCTTCAATCAGGGATTTGTGAGCCTGCTGGGAAGATGGCCCTGGACAATCAGGATGGTTAATTAAGGATCCTTTTTGCTGGGGGGGAGGGAGGAGTGGGTGGAAAAGGAGAAGCAGAATGAGAGAGTGGCATAAAAGGGCCTGGAGAGCAAATCCTGCTTTAGGTGGAACCAGTGCCTAGGCCTGTTCCCTGGGAAATTTTAACCCTAAAGTGTGTCACTCCTGGGCCAGCGCAGAATTAGTCGCCCCTGAGCCTCCTTTTCTCCAGGCTGAGCCCCCCCAGCTCCCTCAGCCCCTCCTGCTGCTCCAGCCCCTTCCCAGCTCCCTTCCCTTCCCTGCACAGCTCCAGCCCCTCCTCCACGTCCTTCTAATCTTCTACAGAGGCACATCAGGCCCATCTTAAATAAATATCAATAAAAATAAATAAGTGATTCATCGAAACCCTCCACATTTAAATCCTATGAAGGAATGAATTTTTGGCAGCTCAGTTTAAGTATCTGTGAAGGAGGAGCCTTATTAGAACAGGCAAGTTAAAAAAGCCCAAAACAGCTGATGTGGATTCCCACTTCTAATTTTGGGATATCTCCCTTTCAGCCCTGCTGCAAATATTTCAAGAAGAAAGCAGAACACTTTCTTTGTTTCTTCCTCACAGTCTCAATTATTAAAACAGGATTAAAATATTGATTTATTGCAGCTTCGGGAGGGATAAAACTTCCCTGTTTTTTATGTAATTCTGACCAAGACTCCCTTTTTATCTCTGCTGCCAAGAGCTGGAATAGTCACTTCCCATGGCTGTCTGAGTTGGAAACGTCTGCCAAGAGCCCGGAGATTCCCAAACTGCTACTGTCTCCCAGTGATCCACGAAAAAGCAGCTTCAAAATGCTTCCAGTAGGCAAACAAAAAAATATCCAACCGCTCACAATTCGTAATTTCTCAGGGTAAATTCACCAAAACCTTCCCTCAGATCCGAGCTTGGCGACATCCAACCTTGGACGAGCCTCGCCTCTTAAATTTCCAACCCCGGAAAAGTCACGTCGTTTTCATTTGTCGGGTTTGGTTTCTGTGCCTTCCTCTTCTCCCTGAAAACCCCTGGAGGGTTTGAAATTTGAAATATTTCTTGACCTGGTGCCTTTTTTCAGGTCACATGAGGCCTCCAGACAACCTGGAAGTGGGGAATAACCTTTTCATGGCCGCTCTGTTTCCCATTAAAAGCGGGAATATTCCAGGAGAGCTGGTGCTGCTTTCCCTGTGAACCAGCCCCACGGGATCTGGAGGTCCTGTAGCCACGCTTAGGTCGGGGCTGAACCCGAATTATTTCGTCTGCCTGAACTGTGCCATTGCTGAGTCAGATATTTGACTGCTAGAATTGGATCTGGAGTTATTAGAGAGAAGGAGAGAAGGAAGGAGGGCAAAGAAGGGAAAAGGGAAAGGAAAATAATCTGTCTGACACCATTTTGTTTTCCTGTATATTTACATTTTTCTTTCCTCCCTTTTTCCTCCCTTCAAGCGTTGAAAATAAGGGGAAAACATTTTTTTTTCCCTTTAGCAGCAGTAAAAATCCAACACCAACGCAATAAAAGTTTTGCAGGGTGATTAATCTGACCAATCTCCCTTTTCCACTCCAGTTCCTCTGTGTTGCCAAGGGAAGTGGGAACGGGAAGGACGCTTCCAGCAGGAAGGGCACGGCAGGCCCTGTCCAAGGTTCTAGTAGTTAATCTGCACACTCTCATCCTGCTTTTGAGGCCAGGTCTGGGTTTTTTTAGGTGAAAGCCACTCTGTGGCAGCTGATCTCAACAGGCAAGGCCCTCACACATTGAATATTAGAGTTTAGACACAGCCCATCTGTATTTATAGAGCTTAGAGGAGACACAATTTTCTTTGGAGGGTTTTGGGAAGCCATAACAGAGATAATGAGACAGAAAAGGCTGACATCCACGCAGGATGAGGACAGAGGGGTGACTGATTTGCTTTGACATGGCCAAAGCCTTCCCTGGGATCAGCCATTTGCAGGGAGCAGAGCAGAGAAGGATCAGAAATGGTGAGACAACATGAAATAGCAGTGGTAGGAACCCCCTCCATGGTGCTGGAACTTATTCACAGCTCACAGAACACCCTGAGCTTGGAGGGACCCTCAAGGACCATCCAGTCCAGCTCTGAAGTGAAGGACCCTCACGGGGGTAAAAACCCACAACCCTGGTGTTGTTGCTCACCTGGAGTTCTCACCTTTCCTGCTCCTTTGCACATCTTTCCTGGGCCTTTTATTTCCTGCTATTTCTTCTCTCCTGCTGCTGACACGATGGTGGTTTCAGGCTGTCCTTGAGCTGTCCCTTTTCTTTCTCCTGCCCAGACCCAGAGGCAGCAACAAGCACCTGAATGAAGTTCCCTGGTTGGTGTTGGACGAGTTCATTTCCTCCCCAAGGATTTGGGAATTACCTCATCCCTGAGCAGAACCAGCTCTGCGGCTGCACTTACACAACCAAACCTTTCACAGTGCCCTGAGCTCTTAAAGTTTAGGGGAAAGGGCCAAAGCTCTCTTAGATTTCCCCCTTTTATTCCATGCCTTGGAATTCTGACACACAGGCAATGCAGAGGGTGAGGCCTCTGGAGGTGGTTGAGCCTCCCTGCTGCAGAGTCATCATCCCCAAATCCTCTCCCTGCTGCTGCAGTGTGAGGAGGGGAAAACTTCCATTTCACAGAGTGGTGTTTCAGATTTTGGCTAATTAGAGGCTGGAGGAAATGAGCAGAAATCTGGGAAGGACAAAAGTCATTTAAGGCTCAAATCTTCGGTGTTCAAATCTGCTAAAAGGCTGCAGCTTGTTGTTTTTCCTTTTTTTCCCTTCATATTTCACTTTAATTTTCTTGTGGTATTAATTGAGTGGGTCTGGATTAAAAGCCCAAAGAAATGAAAGCCTTTATTTCATATATAGGGGGAAATCACAGTGTCCTTCTCCAGAGGATGATTGAGATTGTTTTTTTCTTTGCCTGATTATTTGTGTCAGAAAACGATCAGTGTCTGATGCTGTCAAATAACCCAGAGATGAGCACAGAAAACTGGCACTCCCAAGATCCCGGGGGGAAATATCTCTGAGGGTCAGGAGTTCCCAAGTATTTCTTAACACTCCACAATCCTGAGCCTTCCAAGAGTCAAAACCAACAAAAGGCCTGCCTGCAATGACAGATATATTAATTAAACACATCACCTCCCAGGAATATGTCTGTTGTCACCTTCCCAAAAAAAAAAAGGAAGGAGAGTGATCTTACGGTTCATGGATTGTGTGGAAAGTCAAATGATGTCAGACTTGGGGAGAAGTTGCCCGTGAAGAGCTGTAGACAAGGCCAGCTCTGTCCCTCCCCCAGCAGAAGGGCAGTTTGAAAACCCTGCAGGATCAGATGTTTGTGATTCCAGAATGTCTCCCAGACTCTTCCAGCCCATCACGTGTTTCTGGCTCTGCTCCCCGGTGCAGGTAATGAGGCAGGACCTGCAACTTGGCTGGGAATTGCCTTGGATCTGTGAGATTCCACCAGCACTCTGCTCCAGTGGAAGGTGTCCCTGCCCATGGAGGGGGTGGGATGAGATGATCTTTAAGGTCCCTTCCATCCCAAACCATTCTGGGATTCTGTTAATTAATTTTTTTCTGGCATCCTCAAGAATTCAGGTTTCCAAAGTCTGCTTGGACAGGGATGTCCCACAGAACCTGATGCTCCCTGAGGCTTGATGATCCCCTGCCCTAAGTCCTACATCAATTATCTCACCTTACTGTGAGTTTAACACGCATAAAAACCCAGCTAAAGTGGCAAACGAGATTTATAATCCCTGTGAAGTTCCTGCTTCACCCAAAAAGCAAGATCTCCTCGACATGCTTACGAACCCCCAGCTCTGCTCAAGCTGTAACCCAGACCTTTGTGAGACTTCACGTTTTGTTTCACCCCTTCCCCGGGCTCAAGGCAAAAATTAATTGGCTGCTGCAGCTTTATTTGTGCACCAGGAGGGGAGTTCATTTGCTGGGCTGAGGAGATGTGGTAAATGAAAGCCCTTCTTTTCTGCCTTGATGTAATAATGCTTTTCCAGCTTGGAATTTTGTGAGCAGCTTGACAGGCCACCATTCCCGCTGACACTCCAAGTGGCCTCCAGAATCAAAGCCCAGGAACTGCTGCCAGGTGAGCTCGTGCTCCCCAGGTAGAACTTTAAATTCCAAATCCTACATCCTGAGCTCCAGGCCTCACTGAAGAGGTGTAGGACACACTCAGCAACAAGATAGAAGATGGGAAAGGGTGGGGAAATGACAACTAACAACTTTTCCTTTTGCCTCACCCCATTTCAGGGACTGAGCTGGTGCTGGGCTGGAGGAGCACAAGCCTCTCTGTGTGGAGCAGACGAAGAACAGGTCCACTGTCATAAAAAAACCCAGTCATTAATGGCCTGGGAGTGTTTTATGTGAGCATTAAAGTTTTAAGTGCTCCGTGTTCGGAGGGCTTGTTATTCCTGGATATTCCTCCCGAACCCATTGAGAGACATGAAGCAAATTGCTGGAAAGTTTCCCTTGGGGTTCTCAGTGTGGAGCAAACCTTGGTGTGTGTCTGCTTGGCTCCAGCATCCTGAAGATCCCGTGAGAGGTGTTTGTTTAAGGTTTGGGACCAACACACCCACTTGACTTGGGTTTTATTCCCCTCTCCCTGCCTGTCACACCCACCTCTTGAGTTACACTCACTGCAAGGGCTGCTATTGCTCTTAAAAAAGGACATTTCTGGAGACAGGGGGATGAAAAAGGCAGAGGCAGGGCTGAGGCTGTGCCTCCAAAATAAGGGCTATGAACGCGGCTACAGCAGCAAGGAGCAGAGCCGTGTTTTCCAGATGAAATCAATCACTCAGTGCCCGAGCAGGCAAAGACTTTGATTCGAGGTGTCTGGAACAGTCCAGAGTCCTTCCACAGCCAGTTCTGTGCCTGCATCTGCCTGTGTCCTGTGACCCCACCCCTGGGATGAAAAGGAGGAGAGCACAGGGATCCCAAAGAGGGATGTGTGCTCCAGGGTTTTAGGTCACACGTTTTTGGCCCCGCCTGGGTGACCAGCTTGGTGGGTTCCAGGAGAAAGGCTCGGTGTTTGCACTGCAGAGATTAATAAATATGTTTATAGGGCTCGCTTTTGGGTTGGTGTTTATGCATTTTTGTTAATTCTAGTAGGTGTAGAGTTGGTTAATGAAGATTATTGCTAATAAAACCCCTCACATTTCTGGGGTCTTTTTTTGTTGTTGTTGTTTGTTTTGGTTTTGTTTCAGAAATTAAAAAGCAGACAAAGTTTAAAAGAAAAAAATCTAATATTACAGCCATGGAGAAGTTACATTTTGCCCACAGCTATGCCCACAGTCCTGAAGTGTTCATGTGTAAGTGACTTCAAACTTTTTCTCCCCTCAACCTTCTTCTAATATCCAACCTCACCCTGCCCTGACACAGCTCCAGCCCTTCCCTGGGTGCTGTCCCTGGTTCCCCCAGAGCAGAGCTCAGTCCTGCCCCTCCTCTGCCCCTCCCAAAGATGCTGTGGCAGGCCTGGGATTCATGGATGTGCTGGCACAGGAATAATTACACCTCCCTGTGTTTGCCACAGCTGCCCAGGGCAGTGGGGGAGTGCCATCCCTGGAGGGGATTTGAAGCTCTTGAAGTCTGCAAAGATGAATCCTTGTCTCTCTCAGCCTAATTGCTGGCTTAATTCCCTCCCTTTCAAAGCATCTAAGCCTAGACAGGGTTTCACAGCATCCCACCCATGTTGGGATATCCCTCCCACAGCCTCCAACCCCCATGTGGGAAGCCAGTTTTCCTTCAAACATCATCTATAATTATTTCGTGTGAGTTCTCTGTCGCCTGAAAAAAAAAAACCCTCTCTTGGTTCTTCCACTGTTTGTTTTTTTTCACACCCTCTCCTCTTTTCCTGCCTTATTGTGTGGGATGGACGAAGCCCAGACCAGAACAGGAAGCCTCTTTTTGGGTGTCTCCAGACAGGCTCAACATATCCCTCCCTCCCTCCCTCCCCCAGCACCCCATCCAAGAGTTTGGATCTCCCACGTGGACTTTATTAATAAATCCATGAAGAACGAGCTCCACATTGCTGGGACATCCAACACAAAGGGAGCTTTGGCACTTGGGGAAGCGGGAAGGCAGTTTTGGCACCGGCCTTGGCGAAAAACATGTCACATTTTGTGGCTCCCAACCACAGACAGGGAAGACCTGAAATGGTATCTGTGTTTGTGTGGCTGCAGCCACTGGGCTCATCATGTGTTTGATTTCGGATTAAGCTGGAACAAGGAGCTGCTTAGGACGTGCTCACTCCCGTTTTTGATGTCGTTTCCAAGGCTTTAAGGCACCAGCTCTGCAGATTTCAAGGCAAGGATCTCCCTCTTGCATTAATCCAGCAGAAACAAGGCTAAAATATTTGATTTAGATGCTCATAGTTTCATAAATGCAAAAATACCTGCACTTGACATTTGCCATCCCACTTCTTCCCTCTGTCCTCAAGCAGTTCATGTTCCTCAGTGACCACTCAGAGTCTGATAAAGTAGATGAAAAGCATCATTTTCTGGTTTTCAAAATACATTTCGAAAACAAAAACATATTAATGTATCAGTGCATTTTAATTACATCAAAATAATGCAATTAAAGCCAAAAAAATGTTTAAAAAATACATGTGAGCCTAAAGATGAACTCCTGGAATGGCTCTGCCTTTCTGTGCATATAAACCCCGTGGCAGATGATTTTCCCATGTAAATCCTGCCCTGGTGACCAACTGGGAACATCCAGGATGGGATTCACCAACCTGAGATGTTCACCCAGAGCTCCTCTTGTAGTTACTGATTATTGAGCAGCTGGAATTCATTCCATCCTCAAACACCACCTGAAATCAATTGGATCAACTGGGGAGTTTTTCCCCCCATCCCTCTTTCTTTTTGCTCCAATTGGCCCATTTTCCACCCAAAATCTCTCATCCTGCAGACAACAAAAAGGCACAAAAACACCCTCCCAACCAACATTTAGTCGGGAAAAACACTAGTGAGCAATAAAAAGCAGTGACAAGCCGCTAAACCCTCACCGTGGCTGGAAAAATGTTGCTGTTCTAGAGGTGACAAGTTAGTTCTCCTCGCTCTGAGTTCAAATTAGCCACTCAAAAACTGCCTTTCAGAGCCGAAGAAGGGCCTTCCCTTCACTTTGCCTCCAAAAGCCTTGGCAGGAAACGATATCAAGAGGTCAAGTACACAAAGGCCAAGAAAAAAAAAAGGACAAAAACAATTAAAAGCAATTTTATGTCTTTCCAGACACAGGAGTGAGTTTGAAGCTGCAGGAGGGGCAGGAGCTGCCAACCCAAGTTTGGATTTTACGAGGGCTTTTAACGCTATCTCACATGACAGTCTCAGAAATAAAGGAGGCAAAGGCAGCTCAGATTCAACTGCCCCGGCCTGGAGGCCCCAAAATGCTGCCAAAGCCACGGGGGAAAATAGGTGCAAATGGAAATTTCTGTGAAGTGGCTTCTGCAAAGGGAATTTCTGCCAGGGAATCAATCATTGGGGGGGGACATGATTCGTCATCATCATCATCATCATCATCATCATCGTCGTCGGTCAGGATTCAGAGCGGGACAGAAAATTCATGGGTTAAGGTTTTATGGAATGCTGAGAAATTTGTCATCTTCTGGTCATTTATTCAGGGAAAAAAAAAAAAAAAAACAAAAAACAACAGGATCATGGGCAGGAAGGATCAATAGAAGGGGCTGTGGAGAAGGGGGGGAAAAAGTCTGTCCAAAATGTGAGGGGTGAGGGGAAGAGTCTGCCCAAAATAGGAGAGGCTCAGAAAGTGGTGGGGTGGAATTTCTGCAGAGGGAATTCTGGGAGTTCTGGTGGATCACAATTCAGAAGCAACTTGTTCTGCCTGTGGCCAAAATGGCAAAGGCCATCTGGGAACGTGGGAAGAGGCTGGGAAGTGTGGAGGAGCACTGAGCTGGACTGAGGGAGAAGGTTGTGAAGAACTTCTACCAGGGGTGATGCCTGACAGTGGGTCAGACAAATATCCCTTAGGAATGACCTTGGAAGAGCAGATTATGGAGTTTCTTCCCTTTTAGGATCATGGAATGGTTTGGGTTGGAAGGGATAGGGCAGGGACACCTTCCACCAGCCCAGGTTGCTCCAGCCTGACCTTGGACACTTCCAGGGATCCAGGGGCAGCCACAGCTTCTCTGGGAAATCCGTTCCAGTCCCTCCCCACCCTCCCAGCCAGCAATTCCTTCCCCATATCCCATCTAACCCTGCCCTCTGGCAGTGGGAAGCCATTCCCTGTGTCCTGTCCTGTGTCCTCTTCATAAAATATGAAGAAATCAAAATAAAAATAAAGGACTAAAATGAACAAGAAAAGGGAGGAGAGGGAAGAAGAAAAAGAGGCAGCAGGGAAGAGACTGAAAGAAATACAGGAATAAAAATAAAATAGTAATTAAAATAATAAATAAAAACAATGAAATTTGAATAAAATTGATAAATATAAATAACCACCAAATATAATTGACTATAAATAAAATAAATAAAATCTCCCTTCAGACAGCAAATTCTGCCATTTTCAAACCGAATCTGCCTTTTTCCACCTCAATATTTGCCTTTTCCACCTCAAAACCTCCCTCCAGACACCAAAATTTCCCATTTTTACCCCCAAATCTGCCATTTTCATCTAAAGTCTGCCGTTTTCACCCCAAACCTGCATTTTTATCCCAAAACCTGTCATTTTCACCCCAAATCTGCCTTTTCCACTCCAATATTTGCCTTTTACTCCTCAAAATCTCCCTCCAGACACCAAAATCTTGCCATTTTCACCCCAAATCTGCCATTTTCATCCTGAAAACCATCATTTTCATCCCCAAATCAATCATTTCCACCCCAAATCTGCCTTTTCCACCCCAAATCTGCCCGTTTCCACCCCAAGGATTGCCTTTTCCACCTCAAAATCTCCCAGCAGGCAAAGAGTTTAATGCCAGTGTAAGTTTAATAATCGGATCCTGACAGCAAGTTTAGGGATAATTTCCCTTCTCTCCATTTTCTGGGAGCAGTGAAAGGCCTTGGCACCGCATCTCTGTCCCAGAAATCCGGGAAACACTTTGGCATTCCTGCCTTATTCCACCTTTTCTCTCCCTCGGCTCCCGAGCAGTTGTGCCGGCGCTTTTGGGGCACCTCCCGTCCTTCACCCCAGCTGTTCCCCCTATCCAAGAGCAGTTAGCAGATCACCCTCTGGCTCTGGAGGTGAAAAGAACTGCAATTTTCTCAATCTTCTGTAAATTCAACCTTAAAATGTTGGAAAAGTCGGCTGAAAAATCCTTTCTCAAACCGAGGGAATGTTGCCAGCGGGGTTATCTCGGAGGCCTCCCAGGAGCTCTTCCCACCCCTGGGACACCTCCCTTCGGGCTTCTCCACCAACCCCCGGTGATGCCAGGGGATCAAACAGCCTGCTGGGCTGGGATATCTCCCTCTGGGAGGGAAATAAATCCGGGATCCAAGCAGCCCTTCCTGCCAGCACCGCCCTGGAGCTCCTTCCTCCCGCTCTCCCAGCACAGGGGTTGTAACTCCTTGTGAGCGCTTCTGAAAGAGCTCCAGGGCAAAAAGGGTCAATCCTCTGCTGTCCAGCAGCAAGACTGGAAGCCCCTGGTGATGTGGGAATTGAGTTTAGGCTGCCAGGCTTTGGTTTCTCGCTCACCAGGGTGGATTATGTGGAGCTGACCCCAGGAGAAGGGCAATCCCACCCCGGGGATGGGAACTCTTGTCTCGGGGCCTCCTGACCCTGCCCAGTGGGCCAGGAAGAAAATGCAGCTGGGACATCCAGTCTCCTCGTGGGATCTCAGGTGACACCTCACTCCTGCTGGCAACTTCTCCTAAGGCTCTCCCGAGTTTAGAGGCTTTGCAATCTTTCATCCAGGTTTTCCATTTCTCATCCCATGAATTCACATCGTGGCTGTGACCAGCACTAAATAACTGCTCACTCATTTTCCACTATTCCAGGTTGCTCCAACCTAGCCTTGGACACTTCCAGGGATCCAGAGGCAGTCACAGCTTCTCTGGACAACCTGTGCCAGGGCCTCCCCACCCTTCCAGCCAAGAATTCCTTCCCAATATCCCATCTAACCCTGCCCTCTATGAGTTTAAAGCCATTAAGTATAGCCCAGAACCGAACTGGGCATGATCCCACAGCCATTCCCCAAGGCAGTGGTTCACTGGATTTTTCCTCCTGCTGAAGACTTGAATAGCTGAGAAAACTCCTGTTGGACCATTTTCCCTGGAATTATTAGGCTCCCCTGCTGTTTTCTTTCCAAAATGTTTATTTTGTGGACCACCACAATGGCCTGTGTGAATTACTGGTGGTCTGTGCTCTTTAATGTGGGGAGTTATGGCTTTATAATATACTTAGCATTTTTCATATTCTTTTGATCTCATAGTTTCTTTAATATTAACTCAACAAATGCCAAAACAACACAACGACTGTGAAACTTTCTGTTCTTAAACTCACATAAAAATAGTAGAGTTTTTAAGGAAAAAAAAAAACAACACCATAAATTATTTTCTGTCCATAATAATTTTCAAAACCATCAAAATTTTTGGTTTGCTTAAAATCTACATCCTAAGAAATAATAATAATAATAATAATAATAATAATAATAATAATAATTTTAAAAAGGGTCTCTCACTAGCAAAGAATAAAAAATTACGGCAGTTTTAAGGCAAGGAAAAAATGGGCAGGAGGATTTTAACAGAAAAAGCTATTAAGAAGGAGTTTATTAGGAAAAGGGACCGGACTTTCAGCGCCCGGAGGTGGTAATTAGGTGCCAATATTGAAATTGCCCACATCGTCAGGTTGGCCGTTTGGGGTGTGATCAGACACCGTGGGGACTCCCCGAGGGGATTTTCACCGCCTGCTCTTCCCCCGCGATTAAAGGGCAGGAGGAGGAGGAGGAGGAGGAGGAGAAGGAGCCAGAGGAGCGGCGATTCCCAGCCCCCAGCCAGGCTCCTGCTCGGGAATCATCCCGGCACAATCCCGGCTGATTTGGTGACAGGAGGAGATCCCACCGGCTGAGTCAGCCGAGAGGAGCCGAAGTTTTGCTGCTCCGAGGATCCGCTTCTCGCACATTTTGCTCCGTTTTTCACCCCAGGTGAAATACTCGAGCGAGAACAAACCCCAAGCCTTTTTTTTTTGCTCCAAATATTGTGATGGATTTACCCGTTTTTTAAGCTGAATATCTGAATTTTTTCCCTTTTAGGGATCCAAAATTCATCCCCCGATAGGGCTGAATTTTTAGGGGGTGTTCATGTGTGCCTCCATTTCTATGCATGTGTATCCCTCTCTTTGCATAGACAGACACATCCACAGAAATTCTGAGTTTCAGTGTCAGGCAGAGCAGAAAGATTGGCTTCCTGAGGCATTTTCTGTGTTTTCTGGCAGCCACTCGGACCCAGGTTAACCTGAGCTTTCCCACACGACTCCAGGCCAGGGAATGTGATTATAAAACTCTCCCGTCCGTGCAGCGCTTTAAACCAAGCTCATGACGCTGAAGGATGGATGAATTCCATTCCCAGTGCGTGTGTGTGATGAGTTCAGTGGATGGGAGGGATTTAGAACCGCCATCTGATGATTTTACTCCTTTTATTTAATTTTTTTTTTTAATTTTCCTATTTTTTTTTTCTTCCAGCGAGTGAATTTGCAGAAGAGAAACCGTTGGCCGAAAGAACCGGGTCCATCGGAGGAGCTGACTGGGATTGAACTCTCAGAGCCAAATATGAACCTCAGAGACCCACCACAGTCTTACACTGAAAAAAAAAAATAATATAACAATAAAGAAATAAACCCATCAAAATCCTTGTTTTTAAGGGAATTCCGTGGCACACGAAATCCCAAAAAAATACAACCATATAAAATCCCCCCAAAAAATACAATCATAATAAAATCAGCATCCGAGGAACAAAATATCCCAGTTGTTTTTTATTTAAATAGAGCCGTGCACTGTTCCCTCCAGGCTTCAAGGTTTGAGTGAAAACCATGAAGAAATAAAGAGTGAAACACCGATTTCCCCCCAAACAGAAGAGCCCGAGCTCTTTTCTGAGCACACCCCAAGTGAGGAGAGTGAGGAAGTGCTTTGATCCAGCACAGCTCCAGCAGAAATTATGGAATCCCAGATTGCTTTGGGCTGGAAGGCACCTTAAAGGTCATCTCATCCCAAAACCCCTTCTACTAGGCCAGTATAATTGAATTATTCTATTGTGGGGTTCGTCCTTTCCCGCATCCTTCTCTGGAATCACAACAGCGAATCCAGGTGGCTCCAGCTGTGCAAGGCACACCAACTAATTAAATCCATAAAATTCCTTTGCTTTCCAATTTTCCTTCAAGGAGCAAATGCAAAGACAGAGCCTGGAAGCTCCTTGCACCAGCTTTTGCTTCTTTGATCTTATGATCTCATCCCTGAACTCCATCGCCTTGAATTTCTTCAGAATATGCTTTTTGGAGCTACAGGAGGAGCAGGAGCTTCACTTAAAATGCCAGTTTAAAGGGGAATTGTTGTGGTTTCTGGCAACAGGAGAAGAAATGCTGTGGTGATGTTTGATCTCCACCATGTTCACGGTTGGGTCGTTCCATCGGTCAAGAGGTTGATGCCAATCATGATCTTGATTCCCAAATATACATAGTGGGACTTTTATCTAATGCACATAACGAGACTTTCAGGTGATACTTTTTTATGTGGGAATTACATTTGTGGGAATTATATTTATATGGGAATCATCCCCAAATGGTATTTCCACACAGAAAGACCTGGAGCTCCTGGAGTGAGGGAACCTGAAAACTTCTGCTGTGCCTTTAAACAGACTTTTTTTTCCCGGTAATTCTTAGAACTGGCCAGGAAACTGCATCCAAATGTTATTTTTTTCCCCTCCTGAAAGGCAGAGTTCCCCACAAAGCAGCTCTGCACTGGTCCTTCTGACAGATTTTGAGAAGAGAAAGTCAGTTGTTAAAACCTGAAAAAGGTTCTCGGACAAATATTTGGACACTTGAAATTAAAGATGTCCCAAGACAGCGGCCTTGGTTCTTGTGGAATTCCCTGAGCTCTTCCCATGGAAGATCAATGGGAACATGTGAGGGATAATCCCCTTTTTCGATATTGATTTTCAGGCATCTTCTACTCTTTGGGTCCTAAAAGAGCTTTTTGGTGTGAGCTGCTGTGTCTCCAAATATATTCTTAGAGAAATAAGTTGCTTGAAGATTATTTTGGTCCCATTTGGGGGCATTAAAAAAAAACAACAAAAACTCAGAGAAATAACCACGGTTTGTCTGAACAATCCATCTATCTATTAATGATTTTCAAAAGCATGATAAAGTTTTTTAATGAAAGGGTGTTGGGTTTTTTTCCCCTGATTTTTAATTTCAGGAGCATAAATGTCCCCAAAGAAGTGAGTCATTCCATACTCTCCCATCACAAAAGCAGAAGAATTGGGGGTTTTTAGAACAATTTAGGATCTCTGGGCTTCACTGATTGATCCCAAGGCCTTCAGGGACCACAGAGGACAAGTGGATTGGTTATTCCAGACATAAAAATCTCCCCTTGTACCTCTCTACATTCCCTCCAACCCTGAGTGTCCGAGATCTCACTCTAAGCTGGGCTCAGAATTCCACAGATGGATCTTCCAGAACGACCAAATTAAAGCACAGCAAGACTGAAGAGACTCGTGAACACACCACAAAACCAACATCTCCAGTGACTGTCCTGGATCACTGTGACATCCCAGCCTTGCTTGCCAAGCTTGGACTCAGCCTCCACTTTATACTGAATTCTTGCTTTGGCCTTTGGTGTTTCTTTCCTGATTTTTTTTAATTTATTTTGCATTGTTAATGCATCTTATCCACGGAGGATCACTGTGAACAACACCAAAACCATTCCCAGGAGGCTGGGGGAGAGACACCCAGGGAGGACAACTATCTGTGGAGAGCTCCAGGGCTCCCACCAACGTCTGGCCCGTCTCTCTTGGACTCCCCAGCCCCTTCTGAAGCCCCTTGGCTGCAGCCCCAGCTCTGCAAGGCCGAGCTTTGCTGAGCCCTGTTGATTCAGCTGCTCGGGGCACTCAGGACCTGCAGGCAGATGGGCCTAATTTGGGCCAAAAACACTCCCTTCTGGGCTGTTGGCCACAAGAACTGGCACAGAAACACCCCCAGCAGCCCAGTTGGCCATCTGGATCGAGGCAGACCTTTGACACCATTTCTGGCATTGCCTGAGAGGTGTCCAATGATTTTGTTGGCAGCCAGGGCAGTTTCTGGGCTTTTTTGGTCCAACAGATGTCCAAAGGAACCCTGAGCTGATGTTTCACTTGCTGCCTGGGCTTGCTCTGCATCTGTTTCAAGACCTTGCAGAGCCCTCAGTGATGTGGAGTTGGTTCTCCCATGGAAAGCAAAGCCTGGGAGGGGGAATGGAGGGGGTTTTTCTTGCAGCCAGTTTTTCAAGGATGTTTTCTTCTCCCTGCCTCCCGTGAATTTTCCTTATCCCGAATCGGGAATTTTCCTTATCCTTCTGAATTTTCCTTATCTTTCCTTTCTTTTCCCTGATTTTAATTAGCCCCATGCACAGATTTCAGCTGCCATCACTTCAGCAGATAAATCCAGCCCTACAGATGGGGATCCCCCAATTCCCTGGGCTCTGTTTCCAGTGGCAAAGACCTCCCAGACCTCTGAACTTCCAAATGGGGACTGGGAGCCCTTCAAACTGAGCTCTACAGGTAAAGATCCACAGATACAGGATGGGAGTTAAGGAACAGAAGATAAGGAGGAAAAGTTGTGCCTCAGGAGCCCCCCCCCTCCCTTTTAAACTTAAAATCCTAAAATTTCAGCCAAGGTCCTCAAGAATTTTGTGGATCTGCTCTGTGGTGTTTAAGGACAAAGAAGCAGAGTTTGCACACAAGGGGTTATTTGGGAAGTGATAAGGGTTAAAATCAATGCATGAGGTTAATCAAAATTAGGGAAAAGAAAGGATAAAGGAGGAAAATTCAGTTAGACATGGAAGGCAGGGAGGAAAAAACATCTTCCTTCTCTGTTGCCCCACGGTAAAATTTCCTCTGCCTCAAAGAATGCAATTTATTCATGGAATCCTGAAATGGTTTGGGTTGGAAAAGACCCTGCAGATCATCTCCTTCCACCCCCTGCCATGGACAGGACACCTTCCACCAGCCCAGGTTGCTCCAACCTGGCCTTGGACACTTCCAGGGATCCAGGGGCAGCCACAGCTTCTCTGGGTAACCTCCTCTAGTACCTCACCCCCCCTTTATATTAAATAATATCATCCTAAAATCTAATCCAAATCCACCTAAACACGTCTAAATATTCAGCTTAAATAAATCCATCTAAATATTCGACTCATATACATTATAACACACTATCAAAAACATAGAAAACCAATTATTGGATAATCCTGAATTTTTTTCTCCCTTTTTTCCCCCCTTTTTGAACAAAACCACTCTGATTTCTTTCCCCCCGGAAAACCGGCTGGGGGAAAAACACTGGTGGGGAAGTTTGGATCCCAGAATATTTTGCTTTGCCTCACAATTAATTCCTGACTCATTTTCCCCTTGTTATTCCCAACCTGGGGCCATTTTCTCCTGTTTCTGACATCACAACCCGTTGCCTTGGCAACAGTGATGATGTCATGTTGGGGGGGGTAGAATTATCACCTCTCGATGGGAGCAGGCACAGGGGAAGGGATGAAAAATGAGCTCAGGGCCCAGCTTAGACACAAATCACCGGGAATTTTTTTGGGCAGGAAAACGGCTTGAAAGGCAAATGGGGCTGAGATTTCAATGTCACGCTTTTCGTTGCCCTTGGACCGCGGACAAAAGGCGGTGTTTGAGTAATAAAACTCCAAATAGTGGGGTGAGAACAGCTGTGGGGTTGTTGGTTTTTTTTTTTTTCCATGCAGATGAGCCAAAAGTTCTGACTTTATTTTGAATGCTGATGTGCTGGAGAACCCAGGGGGGCTCTCTAACATTCAGCTGGGTGTGACAGAGCAGGGGTTCCACAGGGGACTGGAGACATCCCACCCCACTTTCCTCTCAGGTGTCCTTCCAACCACTCCTGCTTTTATTTTGTGGTTGGCATTATTATTTTCTACTTTTTTTTTTCAGCCTCAAAGCCTCTCCTTTTGGATTGGTCTGAATTACCAGCATCATCCTGCACCCCCTCCATTGACCAGGATGAATAAAACATTGAATTTTAGGAGGAGAGTTGAGCTTATCTCTGGTCTAGAACAAAAAGTAGTTTAAATATTGCCTTTTTCTTAGTCCTGTTTATCTTCCCCAGGATAAAACTGAGTACTAAGGAGAGATTTAGATTGGATATTGGGAAGGGATTCCTGGCTGGGAGGGTGGGGAGGGACTGGAATGGATTTCCCAGAGAAGCTCTGGCTGCCCCTGGATCCCTGGAAGTGTCCAAGGCCAGGCTGGAGCACCCTGGGCTAAATGGAAGGTGTCCCTGCCCATGGCAGGGATTGGAACTGGATGGTCTTTAAGGTCCCTCCTAAAAACCATTCAGGGATTCCAGGATTTATCACCAAACTGAAGTGTTTGAAGGAGGATTTGAGTCGCTTGCAGCTCTCCCGACATCCAGGAGGGGCCAGGAGACACCTCCAGGGGCTCATTCCTCTCACCCCCCGTTGTTCGGGTGTGGATAAATAAGGCACGTGAATCCCAGCCCTGATAACGGGAATTCTTTGGGTTTAGGGCAGGGTATTGGATGAAAAGTGACAGCTGATTTCACCCGAGGAGAAGCACTCGAGCCACACCCTCTGACCTGCAGCTCCACCGAGCCCTGAAACAACTTTCTCCGCTGGGCAATCACTTCTCCACTTGTCACCCTGTGCTTGCTGTCACCCTTCCCCCCCACTGTCCTCAGTCCGGGCTACTTCTTGGCATTTATTGGGACATTTTTCTACTGATTAGTTAAAAAAGAAAAAAAAAAAAAGTGGCTTGTTGTACAATCTTTTTAATAATAACGAATAATAATCATTTCAATAAAAATGAATCATAACCATTTCACATAATAATGAAATAATATTAATGGGAATTTTTCTATTTTTGAAGCTTTCTCTTTCCTTCTTGTTTTAAAAAAAATGAAACTCTAATAGTATTTTGCATGGAAAAATGAAAGAAAAAAAAGGAAAAATGAGCAGCCAACCCTACTTATTGAGTTGCAATCTGTAGCTTCGAGGTGGGTCAGGCTCTGAGATTTGAGGTCGAAGCCACCAAATCTTCCTGCCCTCCTGCAGCGCAGCCGGGGGGGATCCACGATCTCCCGGAGTTCCCCATGGCAGGAACACCCTGTCCCAAGCACCTTCCCTTGCTGAGTGTTTTCCCAGAGGCTGCAGGGCCTCCCACTCCATCCCTTGGCGGGTGATTCGTGACCCCGGAGCCCCCGGGCCGGCGGCCGGGAGCCAAGCTCTGAGGGTGCTGTCAGTGCCGAGGGATGTGCTGGGACACTCGGCTCCCTGCCCAGCCCTGGCCATCCCAGCAAGGTGCAGGACTCCGTGTTTTCACCCCCTGCTCTTGACACGAGGCTCAACCAACTCTTTCCGCCACGGGATCCAAGGATGCAGCCCCTGGATCCGACGTGGAGCCGCTCCGGCTTCAGCGGGGAGATAGCGGTGACCTGGCGTGTCCTCAGCTTGTCACTCCCCATCCCCAAAATCCTGAGGAGAAACAGGTGCCCTGTGGCAGGATTCACAGCTTCCCAAATTACTCTTCCTGCTCAGCTAGGTGTGTGTGGACACAGCTCCCTGGGGAGGGAAGATGAGGGTCAGGACCGAGCTCTGCTCTGGGGGGAGCAGGGACAGCCCCCAGGGAATGGCTGGAGCTGTGTCAGGGCAGGCTCAGGTTGGATCTCAGGACAAGGTTCTTCCCCCAGAGGGTGGTTGGCACTGACCAGGCTCGTCAGGGCAGGCTCAGGTTGGATCTCAGGACAAGGTTCTTCCCCCAGAGGGTGGTTGGCACTGACCAGGATCCCCAGGGCAGTGGGCACAGCCCCAAGGCTGCCAGAGCTCCAGGAGGGTTTGGTGATCCTCTGGAACACAGGGTGTGACTCTTGGGGAGGGCTGGACTGGATGATCCTTGGGGGTCCCTTCAAAACCATCTAAAACACATCTACTGATCTTCCAAAGGTGCTGGAAGGTGTCCCAGCGCTTCATATGTAGCACAGAATGATTTAAAAACTCAGCTAAGTCGTGCTGGTTCACAACAGATGTTTCTCCCTAAGAGACCCCACACATATTGCTTTCCAAATATATATATGTATAAATGTAGAGCATGTCACAAACACCCTATATTTATAAATATGTATGTATAAAAATATACATAGTGTCACAAACACTCCATATTTTTCTAAATATATATATATATATATGAAATACAGAGCATGTCTCAGCCACTGCCCCCTGTCCCCACGTGACTCAGGGCAGACAAAGCTGCACAGACATTTCGGAGACCTCTCCTGCTTTGATCACCTGCCATTTGAAGCAGGGAAAGGCAGCACGGCTTTTATCCTGTTCTACAGCTGAGCTGAGCCCAGGGCTGGGCTTGGATAAGTGTCTGAAGGAATGAATGAAGACCAAAGTGCCTTCCTTTTGCTAATCCTTCCCAGCACCTCTTTGAGCTGCTGGATTCCCAGACTTCCCAGACCAGCCTGGCTCACCCAAGATCATGGTGTTAGACCTCGGCTGACCTTCTCAGAAGCTTTCACCTCCAGACTTGACCTTCATCAAGCTCTGCTGAAGCTGTGTGGCCATCCAGAGGCAGGACACAAAAAAATTATGTTTGAATAAGGAGAAGCACCCGCTGCAGAAGGTCCTGTTTGCTGCCAGAAGCAGCAGCAGCTCATCTGGCCCTGGTGGCGTCCAGAAAGGACAGGGCACGAGAAGCACCGGGGTGAGCAGCAGCAGCCTGGAGGCCTGGGCTGATCCCAGGGCTCGTGTTTTCATGGAAGGCTTCCTGCCTGGCTGCTGGAGCACGGTGGTGACTCAGTGTGAGGGTGAGGAGCCAGAACTCCCCACCTCCCCATCCCTCATTTATCACAGCCCTGCCCTCCTCGCTGTCTGCACCGGCGTCATCGCCGCGGCTCGGCCCGGGGAGCCAAAACTGCTCCCCAGGAGACAGGAATGGTGAAAAGAGCAATATTTTGGCTCGTGCTTGCCCTGTATCTACAGCTGATCTCGCATTTAACACCAGCCTAGACGGTCCTGAGCGACCCCCCTGGCTCCAAAACATTCCCTGAATGCACCACGGGGAGAACATTCATCCTTCTTTGCCTACATAAATATACAGGCGGAGATAAATACGAGCACACACATGGATATTTAAAGTGTGCACACCCACACGGGTGTTTTATAACCCTTCACCCACATATCTCTAAATCACCATCCCCTTGCATGGAAATTTTCCCCCCAGAGTTAAGCTGCAGATTCTTCTTGATAAAATATGAACTGATGCTCACGACATCCCCTTCTATTTAAGGTGGAATTTCGTCTCGGTGAAGTTCCCCCACTAGAAGTAAAAAAATGTTAAAAGCCTGGACTAGTTTTCTGGGTTTCTTTACAGCCAGGGAAAAGAGACAGGCACATCCAGGGGGCAGTCTGGCTGATCTGTTTTAGGATTTATGGGGTAGATAGAGATGTCACGTGGGAAGCAGGGCTGTTAGAGAGGGAGGGTAAATGGATTGGGAATGACCAGATTGGAATTCAGGTGCTGGTTCAGAGCCTGAGACAAGCTGAGTGTGAAAATTCCCATTGTAATCCTTGGAGAACTACTCAGGTGGATCCTAAATGAGCCTAAAATAGAACCCTACCAGCTGATGGCCTCAATTTTGTCCTCAACCCCAGTAATTAAACTCACTCCAGGCAAGATGATGTTCTCCAAACACACTTGGAGTAACCCGTGCTCAGTTTCCCTGCTGGTGAAGTGGGAGAGACATTTATCTCCCAAACCTCCAAGAATCCTCAGGAGATCATTTTGAGAACGGGATGCTGAGAATGCTCCTTCAGCTGAGCTGGTCCAGAGAATCCTCCCCTTTTGGTTTCCTCTTGGAGTCCTTCACCCAGGTGGGAGAACGCTTTGAAATGAGCTCAGTTTGAAGGTTTGGAGGAATGTCACTGGTCAGAAGGAATGTAGATTTACAGGAGGAACTGCTGAAAGAAGAGAGGGAAAAAATGAAATCAAAGAGAAAAATAAATGGCCAGGTTTAATCCTTAGACACTCCCCGTGCTGTGGGAAGAAAACTCACTTTTCCTGGTAGATACTAGTTGTATTTTTGAGCAAGTAGTTGGACAATTGATTGGATAAGTTATTATTATAAGTTATTATATCAATTATATTTTGATTATTTTATATTTTTATAGTTATATATTTATTATATACAGTAGTTATGATGGATAATATTTATTTCTATTATTTATTTTATCTATTATATTTATTTATAGTTTTATTTATAAGTATTATAAATTATATTAATAATTATTATATATATTACATATATTATATAAACTACCCAATCACTTCTTCTTATTCTTATTCTTATTCTTATTCTTATTCTTATTATTACTATTGCTATTATTATAAATTATTCATGATTGGGTAATTTATTATTAGATATGGAAACAAGTACTGGCTTATGGGGTTGGGACTGGAGGATTTGGGGCTGGCACTGGGTGATCTCTGGGGTCCATTCCAGCCCCTTAGCATTATAAATCGATTCTACCTGTGGAAGAATAACTTTATATTGATTAATTAATATTTTCCCAACTGGCCATAATCGTGCTGCTCATAGTTCCCTTTCTCTGCAGAAAGGTGGCTTGGTGTGAGAACCAGGCTCTGCAATAGTGACTGGACAGAAATGCAAACAGATCCAACCTATCTATGGCAATCTTTAATCTGAATGAGGACAAAATAATTTGCTTTGGACACTCCTCAAACGGCTCAAAAGCACGTGTTAAGGTATTAATTTATTCATTACAAATGAATTATTTATTCTATTTATTCATTACAAATTTATTCATTACAAATTTATGATTACTTGGCACAAAATTCTTTGAAATCCCCGAGTCTGAGAGAGGAAAATGTTCAACTTCTCACTCCCTCCTCCTACCTTAAAAAAAGGAACAATTAATAACAATATGCGATAACAATAATAAATTATAATTAAGAATCAGTCACGTGACAATTTAATATTAACAATATATTGTTTATTAATAAGAGTAATAAATAATTATTCATGTATTAATAGCTACTATGTTGGTATAATTGTATTTATTATTTATATTCATATTCATATTCATATTTATTTTTATATTCATTATATAACTATGTACACATTATTATTATTACTACTACTACTATTATTATCAATTCTGAACAATTCTGATGTCTTTTAATACCATTTTTCATCCATATTACAGACATAATTAATATTCCAGTTGAAGGAACTGCTCCCTTACAACATTGGGATTTTTTTTTACCTCACTTGCCTCACGTTCCAAACTTATTTTATGTTTCAAGGGTAGAATTCTTCCTTTTTTTCCCTCCTGTATTTTTTATGTCCTACGTTTTGGGGGCTATTTTTATGGCTGCATTTTTCCCGAGCGCTCCGGACATTATTTATTGCAATATGGCTTTATGGCCCCCGAGTGCACCGTAAGAATTGCTGGGAAAAAACAACTTACAAGGGCAATAATCCCGGTTATGACTTCCCTGGAACGTTCAGGAAGGGGTTTTTTTAGGAGTTCCATCAGCCTGGGACGTGGCTGAGCTTATCTGAAGGGCTGCTGTGATCTGTCTATTTTATTGGTGATATCCTGAAACGCTCCAAAAATGCAGCTTAATTCCCAGCCTAGAGCTCTGTGACAGAGCTGTGTCCCGGTAAGGATTGAGATTCCATCCAAAAAAAACCCATGGAAAGATCCCCACAGGCTGCAGGGGGCTTTCAAATCCCCCAGGACTCGCCTCAATTTAACATCTACGGAGGTCTGAGGAAATCCCAGCGTGGATTTGGCCAGGAAGCTTCTTCCAAATCATCCAGGGCTCAGCTGATCTTTGGGCTCAGCCTGAGCTGAGCTTACAGTGGATAATCCGGGTCTTTCCAAGGTTTCTTTCTCTTGCCCTGGATTTGAGGGAACAGTAATGAAAGCCAGGGGTTCTTTTCCTCCCTTAACCTTCATCCAGAGCGTTTTTGGGTGAGCAAAGAGGGAAGGACGAGCATCTGCCACGTCCGTTTGCCCCTCATTTGTGTTGGAGAAACACGGAATTATTTCTGCAGACCTGCAGAAGGTTTGGGTGGGTTCGGTTCATCTTTGCTTCCAGATCCATTTAAATGAAGAGGTGACATATATGAGATGAAATATATTATTTTAACGGGCATTTAAAATTGTAATTTTAACGATTTCTTTGCTTGTCTTCTGAAAGGAGAGACAAGAAATGGCTGGTGAGTGGAAATCCTGAGAGAGAGAGCTCCTGAGCCCTCAGCAAGGACCAAGAAGGGCTGGGACTCCCGTGTCTCAAGCTCAGGGCAAAACCATTAATATGTAAATTTTAATGCCATTAAAATGCAAGAAACAAAAGCTGCTTTGCTGTCAGGATGTCCAGCAGTGGAACACGTCACCCAGAGAATTTGGGGGGTATCCATCCTTGGAGAGACTCAAAACACACCTGCTTACTGAGCAACCTGCTCTGATGGGGATTGTGACAAAGGAGCCACCACCCTTCTGCCTTCAAAAAAAACCCGAGTGATTTTGGCTTGTTGATTTGGTTTTGATTTGTTTCAAATTCTTCAGAATGATTCTGATTACTCCTCCATGGGGAGTACGACAATATGCCATTCTTGTTCTGATTTGAAACAACGTGACACAGGTTTGGGTGTGTGTACACAGACATTACAAAGTTTATATTTATATTTACATTTACATTTACATTTATGTTTATATTTATATTTATATTTATATTCATATTTATATTTATATTCATATTTATATTTATATTTATGTTGGTGTGTCTCCTGGCATCTCAGGCATGAATATGTTCATTTTGTCACTCCAGGCATAGAACAAAAAAAACAAAAACAAAACAAAACAAAACAAAAAAAAAAATACCAAAAAAAAACAGGAAAAGGGAGTTTTGGAAGGTGGAAAATTAAAGAACAGACATCAGTGCTATGCAGAGATGAGCCACTGAAGATGTTGTCTCTAAGGAATTATCTCTTCTCCTCCTAAACACTCACTTTCCAATTAAATAAGTCTTCCTCTTTTTATCCCTCTGGGAATGAGGAACCATTCTCCTGGCTATCAGGGCCAGGATTTGACAGCTGACATCAGGAATGGGCGTGAAGTTGCCCAGATGTGTCTGCTGAAGGCACCATTTTCCTGGTGCTGACAGAAGTCTGGCAAGATGCCCCATAAAAAAATCCCAGGGGGATTTCCACCCCCTCCCCCTCCTTTCCTCTTTCAAAACAAAAAAAAATTTAGGGAAAAAGTGAGGAATATCCTTATTTCTTTTCTCTTTTTAAGGTAGAAACCCTGAGATCTTCAGGACAGACAGGAAATCTTCACACTGCCCTCCCCAGGGCCTCGTCTATCAACCAGGCCTTCCCTTTGGCCCCAGAACATTCCATGTGTCTCCCTCTCTCCCTCACTCTGTGGTATCTTGTACAGGAACCCAAGGCCACGTTTAATGTGTTTGGTTTTTGCGCTGACAACATAAAGGTCAACGTTTGGGTGAGATTGTGCAATCAGAGCAGTCCCCTGAGAGCAAAATAATCCCCATTTCATTGTCCCCTTCTCCCTTCCCTTCCATCCAAACAGCAAAATCCTGTTCTTTCCTCATTCCCTCTGCCTTGCAATTAACTCAGAGCTGATCTCAGGCTGATGGGAAGCCAGGATCAAATTTTCCAAAGCACTTCAGCAAGGCTTTGGTCATGAAAGACTGAGGCGAGCAGGAAGGAAGAAGACTTTCCTTTCCACGGTGAAATCCACGGGGACTTGGAGGGCCAAAAAGCACCTGAGCTCCCTGGTGCTATGAGAGGAATAAAACAATCTCAGAGTTTAACCTCACATCCCATTAGAAACATCCCTGATTTGGGGGCTACCACAGTTACAAGCAACCACCTGGCTTTGCATTCATGAAATACAGACCCGTGGCAAACTGGGAGAAGGTAATCTTGGAATTTTACCCCAAAATTTATGCTTTAAGTCTTTGTGTTGGGGTTAAGATGTTGCCTAATTTTAGGCAAGGCCTCCCATATCAAGGGAATTACAGCTATTGGCTGTATTGGATCCAGTGGCATCACGTCCTGAGTGGATGCCTGAAAGGATTGAGCTGTTTTCCATATTTTTTATACACTTTCCCTGAAATGGTCTCTTGTGATTCACTGAAAAAGAAGGACAGTGGGACTGCAAAGGATAATTATTGCCATCCTTATGTTCTTCAGCACTTTGACTAACTGGGAAGGAATTAGAGGGAGGCCACGTGGATGGAGGAAGGGACTGGAAAGCTCCAGAACTCTGATTTATGAGTGGTACAAACTAAGTCAGCTCCATGAATTCCCCGAGTTTCATCATCTGTAACACCTGGAGAGCAGCAGGAACATTCCTGAGCTTCAGGGGAATAAAGCATGTCGAGAGATCCTGAAATTCAAGCCACTCAGTTAATGGCAACCTGCAAGCAGAATTCCCTGCCACAGGACCTGCTGCTTTATCATAAATGCTGAAGAGAGAGAGAGAGAGTGAAAAAAACATTTGTTGATTAGCTATAAAATGAATTAAAAGAGAAAAAAAGCTGCATTCAGCAGCCCCGTTGCTGTCACAGGACTGGGGGGATACGAAGGAGGATTGAACGTTCCGAGAAAGGAACATAAACCAATATGAAACACGTAGAATAACAATGCAAAAAAAAAAAAAAACCAACCAAAAAACAGGGGGAAAAAAACCCAAAAAGACCTCCCTGACCAGGCACAGAATAATTCAAAGCAAATGTGGAGGCATTCTCTGCAGCAACACAACCACAGTGGGTCACATGAGTTGAGCTTTTTTTTGTTTGGTTTCTCTTTTTTTTTAATACAAACCATGAAGCCAATGGTCCTGGACAGTATTAGGGGGGGAAATATCTCCTGAGTGACTGTGTTTGCCAACTGGCTGTGCTTGTATTTATTTGGTAATTAATCTGATTATTTGATATATGTGTGTTCTGGGCTTTATTTTCCCCTCCTCTCTCTAGGAGGGAAATGGAAGCATCAGCTCCCCATACGTTTCTCATATTTGGGATCAAAAGCTTTCGTGGAAAATCTGGTTCGTTGGATCTCTGTGGGCAGGACTTGGACGTATTTTTCTAATGCAGGATGTTTGGAGAAAGGTTTTAAGTACACACTCAGGCATCCATATTTTTTCTGGGTTGGTTATTGTTTTGTGGGGGGAATAAACCATTCCCTGGCTACAGAGACACCTGACTGGCCCTGAGCAGCCCAGCTCGGCTTTGGCAAGGCCTTTGAATGCAGAGGGGGAGCTTTAAATGCTCTGGAAATTGGGATTTTACCGCAGGAAGATCTGATTCTGTCTCCCCTCAGCAATGGCTGCTACAGTTCCCTACTCCCAAAACAGATATTTATCTATCTCTTGAGGAGAACGAGAGAAGAGAATGAAAATAACGCCCCCAAAAATAGTGTTGACCCAGATTGGTGCCCTGGTCAGACCCAAGGAATGTTTGCACTGAGTTGGGCTCATAAATAGATTTAATTGATGCAGGATGGAGCTCTGAGCAACCTCAGGGGGGAAGGTTTTATGATTGTTTTCCCTGTTTTGTCATTTATTTTTCAGATTTCAGGCAAGTACAAGGCTGGGTGACAAAGGTGGGGATTGGTCACAGGTTGGACTCGATGGTCTTGGAGGGCTTTTCCAACCTGGGTGATTCTTGTGATTCCCTTTTCCGCCAAGCTTTGGTTGGTTCCTGCCCAACGGTGCTGCCCCGTGCTCTTCCTAGAAGGAATTTCCCAAATTAAATTGCTCAGTCTGCTCACAGACAGAAGTGTCCTGCTTTGGCCTGAAGCATTCCCTGCAAAAGCAAGAACTTGCTCTGGGAAGCTCCTTCTCCGACCTCTGGAACGGTTTATCGCGCGCGGTGCCGAGGGGGTTTCTATTTAAAACCACCCCGAGCTGAAAGGACTCCAGGGAAAGCAGAAGGAGAAGGAGGAGGGGGAGGAAAGAAGACAAAAAAAAAAAAATCAAGGCCAAGGAAGGAGTGAGGAGATGTTGGAGCCTCTTTCCGTGACACATGGAGTGTGTGGAGTGTGATATAAATACCGTGACCTGCTCCCGCACCGACAGCGGTGGGGCAGTGGAAAGAGCAGCTCAAATCGAGGTTGTAAGTGGAGATTAGGGAAGGGAGGGGGCTGTGACAATTATCCCCTTGGTTCCCCTCCTTCCCCTCAGCTTTCCAGAGACCTGCTGGGCTTTAAATACTCCCCGTGGTTCCCACGACCTGCAGATAACCCAAAGGAGGCGTCAGGGCACAGGCAGGGGTGGGGGGATCACCGAGCTCGTGGGGCAGCTCAGGGAGCCTCTGGGCCACCCCTGTGCTCCCTCAGGCAGAGGCAGGGCACTCAAAAACGAGCCAAAGCCTCTGGCATCTTCCTGGACACGGCAAAGGGTTGTGTGAACCCCCTGAAAAAATACACGAGTGACCCATGATAGAAGAGAAATGACTTTCTTTTTGGTTTGTTTGTGGTTTAATTTGCCAAGTAAAGGATCAGAAAGTCCTTCAGCTGTCCCAAGTGAGCAGTCAGAACTTTGCTGTCTCAGCTTGAGAATTCTGAGCTGAAGCCCTGCTGAAAGCTGGTTTTGTTTCACCCACAGGTTGAGGGGCTGCTGGTCCTTCAGCATTCGAGCAGCTGCACGTGCTGCTGGCATTTCACTCTCTCGTGGGCCTTCAGCAACCAAAATGCTGGGCCCCTGATCCCCTTGGATGCCTTTTTCAGATTAGACCTTGGATTTAAAGTCCAAAAGAGGGGAGAACCTTGTGTATCCCAATCTTCTGGGAGCAGAGGGGATGGAATCAGAGCTACAGGTGTGGAAAGCTGATCTATTTTCTATTACATTTCCGAAATGGTATCTTTTAAAGGGGTGTGGATTCCTTTGTGTAAGTGGAACCTTCAGCCTAAAAATAAGCCAGAATTTGATTTCTCTTATTTTTTTTTTCTGTGTAAATCCAGATTTGCTAACTCCAGATCAAACTCCCTCCATAGCTGCAGGCAATGAAATCTTCTTAAGCTGAACCCCGTAGCCTGGGTTCCCTTTGTGTTGAGGTGAAAGAAATGGGGGCACTTTGGAGGAAATAGTTTTGATTTACTTTAGGATGAGATGAATTGGATTGTAGACTGAGGTGACTGGAGCAGGTACATCCAAACTGGCTCCAGGAAGGAATACAGGGCCAGGTGGAGTCACCTACAACTAATCCTACTTTCTGTCTCAATCCATAAGGGATTTAGACAGATGATGTGAGACCTTCTTCACTGACAGCTGTGCAAATGGGTCTCAGATCCCTCCTCAGGCAGGGGAATGGGTCTGTCTTCCCTCTCTGGCAAGGAAGGGTGTCCCACAGGTCTCCAGAGGGAATGTGCCTCTTCTATAGCTCCTGTGCCAGATCCTGTTGCTGTAAATGTCACCAGAATGACAACTATAATCCCCTGTCACTAGAAGTGTCTCACAGATCCCAAGGGAACTCAGCAGTGCAGGGATCAGCTTTAGGGTGGGATGAATCCTCTGATCAGGTCAGGTGATTTTTAAGGTCCCTTCCAACCCAGCATTCCAGGATTTTGTGACATTCAGGTTGTCTCCAAAGGCAATGTTTACCCACCAGAGTCACCTCACAGGCCTGAAGGAATTTGGTAGATCTGAGACCTCTGTCCACGTGAGGTTTTTTCCTCAGGAATGACACAGGGCATGGAAGGAGCTTACAGGATACTCATTAAAACTAATCTTTTCAAGGCTCAGCTGCACCAAATTCCTACTGACTGCCCAGGAAGTTCCACCTGAACGTGGGGAAGAACTTCTTTGCTGTGCAGTGACCCAGCACTGAACAAATTGTCCAGGGGAGAGTGTGGGGTCTCCTCCCTGGGGATATTCCAGAGCCATCTGGACACAACCCACGTGCTCTGGGAGGGCCCTGGAGGTGGCACCAGATGCCCCACTGTGGTCCTGCCACCCTGTCCCCCCCTGGCATTCCGTGTGACAAAGGAAGGGCTCTGTAAACCTCGAGATCAACGCCCAAAAAGAAGGAATTGCCCTGGCCCTTCCCGAGCGTCCCTCCCGGCGCCGGGAACGGCCACGCTCTGGCGACGTTCTGAAATCCTCTGGCGTAAAATCTCCTCCACCTGCACCTGCTCTGAGCTCTGCCTCACTCTGCCTTATTACCAGCTTCATAAAAACGAATATTAAGGTCTTCATTTCACTCGGCAGGGCCGGGGATTATTGGACTGGCAGCCAACCAAGGCCTTTGCTGCAAACTGCGAAGCGAAGGTTACGTGCAAACGACGATTTTCCTCCTCGGGTTACAAGCAAAAAGAGGTTTTCCTGGGCATAGGAGGGGAAATAACAGTGTTTTTTTTAAATAAAGAGGGCAATTAAAGTGCTGCCTTTTGATGAACCAGAACTGCCCAACAGAGCAAAGCTTTTCTGGTTGTTTTGGTTTGGGTCTTTTTATTTTCCCCCCTCTCTGGTCAGGAGCTGTAAAATATCCTGCTATCATCACAACATACATCCCCAGTGTGAGCCCAGTGGTTGTGGTAACTCCTGTGGGTTTTTGGGTACAAGGTCCCCTGTTTAGTGTTTTATGTCCTGAACTTCCAGCTACAAGAGCCACATGATGGGGGGAGACTCAGACAGTTGTTTTATTCCAAAGATTGCATTTCTTCCTTACAGAAACTAAAGAACCACTTGAAAATAGGATTCCCTGAAGGTCTTAAACCCAAAATTCAAATAAAAGCTTTCCTATTGTTGCTGGTGATTCAGAATTATGGAATCACAGATTCCAAACCCCCTCCATGCCACGAGCAGAGAATCTTCCACTTGATCAGGTCAGAAATAGAAAACAGAACGATACAAACAGAAAACAGAAGGATTTTTTTTTCTACTGAGCTTTATTTATTTTAATTTTTTATTTTTTGGAGCATCTGACTGCATTTTGGACATTATGTTGTGTCCATACCCTTCAATGAGCTCAGCTGAGCAAATGCTTCTGGAAGAAGTCCCAGTTTCCCCAAAAACTCCACGAGCAGCCGGTCATATCCAACCCTTCTGTGTAGTTTCGCTGTCTGGGGAGGTTTCTGACCCCTAAATTTCACACTTTCATTTCCAGAACTGGCTCTGAGTTTTGCTCTGTCCAAAAAGGTGGCTTTGCTTTAGCATCTTGCTGGTTCAGGTCACTTGTTGGAAGGTTGATTCCTCAGAAAGGCTCCAGTTCTGCCCTGACTTAATTCAAATTTAAATCATTACTGATTCCAACAAGGGCAAAACAGGGGGAATTAAAACTCAATCTATTCATCTCCCCACATTCACCTCCTTGAGGAAGAAGGAGCAGCAGAATAAAGAGGCTGTGAAAGCTTCAGGAAGAGCCTCAAGCATAAATCCCTGGGAGTGGTAGAGCTGCAATTCCCTGAGTGAGAAGCAGAGCAGCCCCTTGGGTTGCAGAAGGTTCCTTCTGAAGTGGTTCCTCCCCCTCCAGAGCTGATTTCCAACTTCTGTTTGCACTGAAAGGTCCTTGGCTGCCTCTCTCTCGTTGCCAATTTGTGGTTAAGGAAAATGAAAAGAGGGGGGAGAAAAAAATCCCTTTGATTCAATTTCCTTTCGTTAAGACTTCCTTAAATGTTATCATTAGTTGTTGTTTATTCTAGGATTTAGTTCAGTAGGACTGGAAGGAGCAGTTGTGGTCACACATGTGACTGCTGGTGTAACTCAGAGCAGACAATCCCTGCCTGGATGTTTGGAATCAGGAATGATTTCTCCATCCTCTTGGCAACACTTTCTTCTAAGACCTCAGTGCACCAAAACCTTACTGCAGAGATAATGATAATCCATCCCATCCAATTAAAAATTAGAGTTAATTTTTGTTCAGCGTCTTCCGGTCGATGAAAGTTTCATCAAAAGTTACAAAAAAATATTTAACCCCCCCCAAAAAAAAATCTGCAGTTCTAAAATTCTGACAATAAATTGATTATTTAAACATTTCATATTTTAATTATTTATTTTTAATAATAATTATTACTAAAATAGAATTCTGTTATTAAATTAATTAGCAGCCATTTATTATGAGTATTTCTTTAAACCACTGGCAGTTTATTAATATATTCCATAAAACAGGAAACAGAAATAAAACTTTCAATCTGTTCAGACAAATTAATTCTTAGACTGACTCGGATTGTCCTTGTGTACACCTGAAAGAAATAAAGGAACATGAAAACAAACATAGAATCCCAGGGCAGGTCTCTCTGTCTCTCAGCCCCCAGGCAGTGACCCTGGAAAGCCATCCCTGCTTCCCGGGAGGAGCTCCACACTCCAAGGGAGTCTGGGGAAGGATCTGCCAGGCGGAAGGTTGGACTGGGCTGTCCCAGCTGTGAAGGGATGGACTGGCAGCCACAGACTGACAGGGTGGCAGAGAAGCTGATCTGCCACATCTGCTGTCAAAGCAAGGAGGTGTGTTCGGGGTGCGGGGAGCCAGGAGGGGCTGAGCATCACTGGCCACCAAGGAAGCCATCTGGGCCAGCAGCTGAGCCTGCAGGGTGGCCTCAGTGACGGCCTCAGTGATAGCCCCAGTGATGGCCCCAATGATGGCCTCAGTTATGTCCTCAGTGATGGGTGATGGCCTCAGTGATGGCCTCAGTGATGGTCCCAATGATGGCCTCAGTGATGGTCCCAGTGATGGCCTCAGTGATGGCCTGAACGGTGTTCACTGGTGGATTTTAGGTTTGTCAGGGTGGACTATCCTGCCCCAAAGATGCAACAGTTTCTGAGGGTAAAAGCTGTGGGAAACCACACCTTGTTTTCCAGGCACTCCCTCATCCCTCATCCGTATTCACCACACGAGCCTTCGAGCTTCAAAATCCTGGGTCTGTAAAGAGCAGAAAAGCACAAATGGGGGGTTTGTTTGGTCTTTTTTTCAGCTTTGATTTTGCTTTTATTTGCTCTCCTGAGAAGGAGACTCCAGTTGCCAAGGCTCAAGGTCACAGCTGTGCTGCACGTTCCCCTGCAGCCCCACGGCATCACTGACACCTCACGCAGGGCAGGGAGGGGCTTTCGCTCGCTGGAGGTAGCAGAGAAGTCATTAAACGTGATGGCAAGGGAAGCACAGGGGCCTGAAGTCAGTTTTTTGGCAGGTGGAATAAGGTGGGTCTGAGTTGCAGCCATCAAACATCCAGCCAGGGGTTGAGTCCGAGCGCTGCGGCCTCAGGGAGAAATGGCAACCACAGACACTTCTTCCCCTCTTAGAACAACTTCTTTTAAAAAAATGTCAAAATTAAGAGTGTCCCGTTCGTCTCTGCCCAAGCTTTGGATGGTTTTATACGCAAACATCCACATCCATCCGCGTTTCACTGCTAATTACAGCACACAAACACTCCTCGGATATTTCTTGGCAAAACCCCGCAGAACAACGGGCTCGTAAAAACGGGCGGGTCCTGCTTTGCACGTTAGGGATGTTTTGTTTTCCGAAGCCAGCTGGAAGCCCTGCCCGCCTGGAGCTCCCGGGAAGAGCAGGGAGATAGGAGCCCCTGGGAAGGGAAGCGGCAGCGCCGGCACACCTCGCCCTGCGCTGGGAAACATCGCCGGGTGAACTGTCAGCGCCGGGGCCTGGGAAGGGACAGCCGGGTGGGATCGGGGGAGTGGGGAAGGCAGGCAGCGAAGAGGAGGGGTGGGGAGGCTCTGAAGGCTGTCCCGGGGTTAACTCTTGCAGGGTTAACTCACCGCCTGTCCGGCCAGCCCCACCTTCCCAGCCCTCTCACCTCCCAGTTCTGGAGTGGGGTCCTTATCCCGTGGTGGTTATCGAGCCCACACGAAGCAGGATAGCAGAGAACCACAGGTTATCCCCCAAGGATCAGCCAGCTCAACTCCTGGCCCTGCACAGACACCCCAACAATCCCACCACGCCCAAACCCTCCTGGAGCTCTGGCAGCCTTGGGGCTGTGTCCAAACCCTGGGGAGCCTGGGCAGTGCCAACCACCCTCTGGGGGAAGGACCTTGTCCTGAGATCCAACAAACCCCTCCTGACACAGCTCCGTGCCATTATCACACCAACATGAGGTCATTTGGCAGGAGGGATTTGCTTCATGAGGGATTTGGTGGAAAACAATGACATTCGCTCGGTTTGGACCACCTACATTTGGTGTAGGTCAGGACAATAATTGGAAAAAAAAAAAAAAAGCCAACCAAAAAAACCCACAAAGAATAATACTTAAAAAACACAAACAAACAAGCAAAAAAATCCCACCAAACCAAACCAAACCAGCAAAAAAATCCCACCAAACCAAACCAAACCAACAAAAAAATCCAACACAAAAAAGACCCACAAGTGAACAAAACAAGACAACAAAAAAAGAACAAAAACTAAAAGGAAAGAAAGAAAGAAAGAAAGAAAGAAAGAAAGAAAGAAAGAAAGAAAGAAAGAAAGAAAGAAAGAAAGAAA
>JAWWES010000081.1:1006927-1017643 GCA_035583135.1 Lophotriccus pileatus | reverse complement strand
GCTCCCCCCTCCTGTCAGGGAGTTGCAGAGCCAGAAGGTCCCCCCTGAGCCTCCTTTTCTCCAGGCTGAGCCCCTCCTGCTGCTCCAAACCCTTCCCTGCACACGCTCCAGCCCCTCCAGGTCTCATCCCAAGGAGATTTCCCACCCTGACAGCTCCACTTGTAGGTCTCTCCATTCCTTCTCTGCCTCAGCGAGAAGAAACACTCCGTCCTTTCCTCCTGAAAACCTCCAGCTGCATCGCTTTTCCCTGCAGTTCCACGGGTTTGTCCCTCTCAGGTTCCAAACCCCCCCTACAAACATCTTTAAACCATTAACATTTTTTATCCCCAAAAAAAACCTCGAGGCTCTTTGATCTTCTCGATTCGTTGAGACTTCCTTGGCGGTTCCACCAGCCGGGAACGCTCTCCTGGCTCCCAGAAGAACTCCCAGGTTTTCCCTCCCTCCCTCCTCTCTCCCACCACCTCCAAATCAGCAGATCCAGGGGAGCTGATGTTTCCCTTTCCAGGAGGGGGTGGAATTTTATTGATGGGCTCCTTGGCTTTGTTGTGCCTGACACTGTTCGAGTCCCGAACGTGTTTGAAGCGTTCCGACGCTTCCTTATCTGGGAACACGCGGTTCCATGGATTTCTGGGAGAGCTCTGATGCTCTCCCAGGGTGCTGCACGTGCTTGGAAGTGCTCCTTTGGAACGGAGATGAAGGGAGAATAAAAAGGCAGAGCTCTGAGCACAAATTCTGCCGTCTAACAAAGTGCAGATCCCTCCCTCCCGCCCCCGCTGCCACCCACAGGAGCTAAAACTTTTATTGGAATTTTCCACTTTTCATCCTCTTTTTCCTCTGCCAGACTTGAGGAAAATGTTCTTTCTGCTCTTTTGCCCCATTGTTGCTTTTTTTATTTTAATAATAACTTATTTTCTCCTTTTTTTTTTATTTTATTTTTACCGGGTTAAACTGGAGTTTTTACGGCTTCAGATTAAGGAATTTTTTAATAACAATTCTAATTAATTACAATTTTTAATAGACATGGCACCGAAATAATAATAATTAACAATTTGATAATAAGATCAAGGAATGTTGTTCTGGCCTTCTTGTTCTCAAGAGGCTGAAGCAAAAGGAGCTGCAGGAGGGTTTGGATTAATTAGATCGAGTTCTGATGCCTGGGAGAGGCTGGTGGGACACTGGAAGAGGTTTTCCATGGATTGATTCTGTTGATTGTGCAAAGCTGGAATTCCCCAGTGAACCAAGGACTGTCTTTCCAGGAGAATTGTCCTTCCCTCATCCAATGCCTTGAAGGATTTCCCCCTCCTTTATCTGCTTTCCTTTTCCCTCCTGAGCAGCAAAAAGGATGGATCTGCTGTTTGAGGTGGATTTGTGTGTCCCTGCTGAGCATCCCACTGGTCCTGATGTGCCTCCAGCATTTCCCACCCTTGTCCCAGGTTTTCCTGCCTCTGCCCCACGCTGGGATAGAGGGACAGAGCTCTTCCCCCTCACTGAACCTCCTTCACACAAAGGGACTCCAATTTGGTTTTCCCCCTTCCCCAAGGGCTCCCTGAGGTGTCTCTGGGGAAGCTCCAGGAAAGAACAGTTGTGCTTCTCCTGCTCACCAAGTGGAACCCGGTGGATCCAAAGAGGAGAAGGATTTTTCCATCCTCAGCCAAAAAGCCTGGATGGCTGCACTGATTTCAGGGGCTTGTTTGTGCCAAGGAATGTTCCCAGCTGCTCCACTCCAGCTAAATCCCAGTAAACTGTTAGAACAATCCAGCTCTCACCTTCACAGAGCATTCCTGGACAGCCTTTGGGAATTCCTTGCTCCTGCCTCCAGGCTGTGCACAGAAAACAAGGGACCTGCTCAGAATGTGATCCCATAATTTAATGGGAGGCTGAGCCCTCCTGGCTGTTCTGTTCCCCTGGTTAAAGCAGGAATCAGTGGGAAAAGCTGCCAGTGCAGGTGTGACTGGAACTGGGATGGGGAAAAAAACCCTCTCCTTTGCTGTCAGCCCCAAATCTTTTCACTCCTGCCAAGCCTTTCTGCTCCCTGCAGGTCCTAAAGCCAAACCAGGCCTGAAAAGAAACCCCAATAAACCAGATTGAAAGACACTTTTTGACACCTTGGGCAAGGAGGGGCTTTGGGCTGGCCCAGCGTGGCCATTCCATGCTCAGACACGGATTTGGGGGAGAGAAACCGGTGCCAGTGACTGGTAAATGAAATTCCTTCTTCTTTCCACCCCACCAGACATGAAGATTCTCACTCAGTCACCTCAGAGCTGCTGTCCTGGGGTGGCATCCCAGAGGATCCTTGCTCTGTTCCCATTTTCCCATCACCCAAAATCCTTGATTTCTCCAGGATGCACCTTATCCTGCAGGCCCAGAGATTTGAGCAAGGTCTGAGCAGAACTGGGACCTTCCATGCTGGCTGTTTTCCCAATCCAGGTGGAGTTCCCTCGAGGGAAAAGGCCCCCTCTTCCCTCAGCCCCCCATGGAGCCATCCAGCCTTCCAGTGCCAGGCTGTTTTATTTGGAAAACATGACCACTCCTGGCAAACACTGTTTACCACTTACCACCGGGTTGTTGTCCTTCCTCCTTGGCTTTACAACCCAGGGCTTAATAAAGCCCAGTAAAAAGGGTAAATATAGCAACTCCCTTTTGGAATTCCTTCCTTCCCTTCCCTTCTCTTCCTTAATTGATTATTTCTCGGAGGTGAAACTCCTCATGGCACGGCAAAACACCAGCAGTAATTAGATGAAGTGGTGGGGGGAGCTGTTCATTGTGATTATTATTATTATTATTTTTGAGGCCTATAAACCAGAAATGAAACAAAACTCACTTTATATTTCTAGACAAGTGTGTGTTTATGTATTTCTCTAAGAAAACTTGGCAGTTTTGCCCCCCTCCTTTTTTTTTCTGTTGTTCTCCTTTCAAACCACTACAAGCTTTGGGCAGGGTAGAACCCTTTCTGTTTATTCTTGTTCTCCTTCCAACGAGGAATAAGCTGGAAGGGCATTATTTTAACAGGCTCTTGTAATCCTTTAACGGGGCTTGTTGAAAATAAAGACCCAGCACTGCCAGACACCAGCAGCAAAAAGCTGCTTAGTGCCAAACTCCCTGGCACTGGACAAGCTGGGAATTGGCTGGGTTTTCCCTCTGTTTTGTGTTTGGAAATGCACCTTCCTGGCTCCCCAAGAGGGGCAGAGTTCAGACAACACCCGAAAACGGGGCCCCAACCCTCGAGGAGCAACCAGGAGAACAACCTGTGGGGCTCTCTGTTTAATGTTTAGTGTGTCTCTCTTCCTGTGGGGTTGGAAGATCTCTGGAATTATTGCCTGAAATCCCACAGGGATGTGGATCCCGGATCCTGGTGGTAAAAAAACCTGGAGGTGCCCACATCGCTCCCCGCGGAGAAACATTTGGAAGCACAAAGGCCAAAAGCTCCAGAAGGAAATTAAAATGATGTCAGACCTGTTATTAAACCAGATCTTGGGAGGGTTTAAGGAAATCTTGGTGCAGTTTTGGTAGAGAGGGATGAGGATTTGAAGGAGGTGAGGCTGCCTCATCTCCCAGGTGTTCAGCAGAGCTCAGAATGCCCAAACTCTGCTGCTTTCCCTCCTCCATCCAAGCTCCCTGTTCCTCTTCCAGCTTTCCCAGCCCAGCTGGTTGCGCTGGGAATGCCCCTTGGCAGGTTGTGTGGGGAGGAGGAGGCAAATGCTGCTCCTTTCTGGTGTCACACAGCGTGGCACTGACTTGGTGGGTGGTGGAGAATCTCCCCCTGAAAACAGCCCATCACATCCCAAAGATCCAAAGGGTTTGGCTTTGGTCACATCTCGGGGGGCAGAAGAGACACCTCAGTCCCCTTGTGTGAACAGAACAAGCTCAGCTCAGCCTGATCTTCTCCAAGGACCTGTGAGACGCCAGTAATTAAATATATAAACTTAAATATATGTTTTATAGCTGAAACACTGGTGGATCACAGCAGTGGGAACGCTGGGGAGGAAGGAATGGCGGGAGGAAGGAAGAAAAACTGGTTTTAAACTCCACCCTCGTTTCTTGCCTTGGGGGTTCCTCGAGTAGGAGTTTGATCTGGATTAGAAATCAGGGCCAAATCAACCAAATGGTGACCACCCCAGCTGACACCGTTTGGAAAAGGGTAGAAGAGTCCAAATGAAGCAGAAATATTAAAGGAGGGTGAGGAACATCCACCAGTGGATTGGATTCCCACAGTGTGGATTTCCCCCCTTCTTTAGTATCAGGGAGCTGATTTTATTCCGTGCTCAGGGATGTTCTTCACCTCCAACCTTCCAAATCGCAGCAAAAAGTCAACCCTTGCCCTTGCCCTGCCCTGGTCACGGCCCTGAGCAGGGCTGGGGAGCTGAGACCTCCTTCTGGACCCCTGGATCCCAAGGAAAAGCGTCCTGGAGGGCGGGATGAAGCCCTCAATTAATCACATCACCAAAGGATTAATCACATCACTGAAGGAGCACGAGGCCTGTGGAAAGAGCTCTGGTAGAAGCGAGATAAGGTGCTCTGGTTGTTTCCTGCCCCCCCTCCCTGCCCCGGAGCTCATCCCAGCGCTCACATTTTCCATCCCCAGCTCCGAGCGGGAAAAACCACAAAGGGAAGGAGCTGCACCTGCCCACCCTTGGGAAAAACAAACAGGGCCCGGAGATAAGGGAGAGTGGGAGGCCAGGGAGATAAGGGAAAGGATCAAACACTCTTCCCTGCTCTTTTCCTCCTCTCCGGTTCCTGGTTCCTGATCCCGACGCTCTGCCCTCCAGCCCCGGCTCCCAGAGCAGGTGACAGGCAGAGGTTTCACAATGGATCTCTGTCTCTCCTGCCAGAAAATAGGGGTTTTCCGTGTTTTCCAAGGATACCAGCCCTGGCAGACTGAACTCACACTTCTTGTTCAGTGCTGAGGCTGAAGAGTCCAGGAGAGGCCCAGGAGATGCCACGGGAATTCTGAGCTTTGAGTAGAAGTGTCCAAGGCCAGGTTGGACAGGGCTTGGAGCAACCTGGGCTAGTGGGATCTGTCCCTGCCCATGGCAGGGGGTGGAACTGTTTAAGCTTTGAGGTCCCTTCCATCCCAAACCATTCCATGACTCTGTGACCTCGGACTCCACTCCCTGTTCTGAGGTTCAGTGTGGTCACCAGAAGTTTGAGGTTCTTTGGGGTGTCTAAAAGGGCAGGTAAAGGAGAGATGGGACCTCTGGGGAGTCCCAGTTGGACTAATGAAGGAATAAAACCCAAAATGAAGTTCCAGACTCCTCAGGGGCCACTCCAGTTCCTGCCACGGGAACAACCTGCCCTTCACCAGGGGCTACAAAAGGAGCCTGGAGAGTCCTGAATTCAGGATCTCCTCCTTCACTAATCCCTCCGAGGTGGGAAAACACCGCTCAGGGTCGAGCCAGGCTGGGAAAAACATCCTGGGAAGAGAGGAAAGAGGCTGGGAAGGAGCTGGAGAGCCAAAGCCCTGCGGTGCCCACCGATGCCAGCCCTTCCCGGTGTCCCCATCCCGCTTTTCCACAGGCTGTTGGATCCAGGCTTTGCCGGCTCCGAGTCCCGCAAATTCGCGGAGCGAGGAAACAAAAACAAAGCTCGTTTCCAGTTGGTTTTGGCTCCTCTCTCGCCGTTCGAGCTCGTTTTGGACTTTAGGACTGTAACGCCCGCGGGGTGTTATCCCAGGGAGCCAGGAGGGAAAGGATTCCAAGCGGAGGGGGGCGGTGGGATGAAGGGAAAGCGAGGGAGGAAAAGCTGGAGGAAAAGGCGCAAAGCTTCTGAAATGCGGCGTTTTGCACCTCGTCATGAAAACAAAGGGCAGGGAGACCCTGAGCTAATCACGAACACCCCTGGACAAAGGGAGGGAGGGATTTTTTCCTCCTTTCTCCTTGGCTTTGGCCGCTGTTGGAAGGTTTTGTGGGTTTTTTTTCGTCTCTTTTTTAAAGAGCTGGAAACCACAGGGAAAAATAAAAGGCTGTTTGAATTTACAGAGAAGTACCTCGGGCTCAATTATTAAACAGAGGAAAAAAAATAAGAAGGAATCAAAGAAATAAGAGGAAAAAAAGAAGGAGGTGAAAGTTGTGTTTGGATTTGGGCAGATCAGAGGGATGGGGGATCCCTTTTTCCTGATCTCCGGCCCTTTGCAATGGGTGGAGAGTGACTCAAGGGGACAGTTTGGGAGCTCCAGACCTTCTATATCTGAGGCACGACACAAAACAGCCTCCACTGTGTGACCTGGGCCTCTTTGGAGCCCTTTTTGGAGCTGGATCCTTTCCTTACCCCCTTCACACCCACCCAAGGACACCTGGATGACCCCTTTGATCCCTCCTCCACCCTCTGATCCCGACACCAGACTATCCTGGGAGCAGTTCCCCCTCGGATTCCAGCTGAACTGGTGGGATTTTCAGCTTGTTTGGGTCATTCAGAGAGAAGTCATGATGTTCCCACCTGTTGAGCTCCCGGGTTGTCACGGCCTTCCCAATGGATTCCACACTGTGCCCGTGTTTCCTCAGCAGTGCTGGGTCATGGTTGGATTCCAGGATCTGAGAGGCCTTTTCCAACCTAAACCATCCCATGATTTCACCTTTTGCTCCTCCCTCCCCCCTCCCACCCAGCTGCACTTCCCACTTCACCAAGGAACGGAGCTGGGCTGGGAATCCTTCCTTCCCATCCCTGGAGAGCAGCTAAAATCAAAACCCCATTCCTGGGAAAGTGATGGGAATCCCAGGGGCACAACATTCCAAAGGGGAGCTGGAACCACCTTCCCTGATCCGGGAGAACGGAGCTGCTCCTGCCACTGGAGCGCAAATTCCTTCCAAGAGTTCCAACCTCCCAAAAAACCCTCCATTAAGTGTCTTTCCATTGGATGCTGTTCCAGCCCTGCCAGGAGCCAGCACCGAGGAGGCTCCTGGGAATGCTGATCCCGCCCACATTCCCAATTAATGGGGAGAATGCTGGAATACTTTCATTTCCTCAGCAAAAATCACTTCTCAGCTGCTGTGGGGAGGGGAAAGTCTGAGAGGAAGGAGATGAACGTGGGTTTTGATAACCCCAGGGATCTAAAATGTATCATTTATAATATCTAATTATAAAATTACTGTGTGCATGATAATGGAGAGCGGGGATGTGAAGCCCAAACTTCTCTGCAATCCCATTAAGGGAAAAATCGGATTGGCGCTTGATCACCAGAATTTGGGAGCTGCAGTTCGAGGGGAAAAAGGAAACGTCAAGTGGGGTAAAAGGGACTGATTTGAGAGCACAGTAATTAATTAGGACATTGACAGCTGGATGGTATAAAATTCTCCTGCTCATCAGGAGTTTGAAATAGTTTATCCTATTAAAGACATTTAAAATCTCTTCTCAGATTCAAGGTTGTTTCTAGAGCAGTTTGTAGAGGGGGCTGATCTGTTTCAGGCTCTCATTAAGAGAGCAACCTGCTTTAATTTGGATTTAATTAGAATTTAATAATCAATAATTAACAATTGATACTAGATATTATTAATATGGAATTAATATAGTTATAATTATATAACTTATATTATATATTCTATATTATATATGTCATGTTATAGATTAATAAAATAGACAGATAAAATATAATATATAAATAATTAATAGTAATTCTATAATTAATAGCTGTAATGTAATTTCTGGTTTTAGGAATGAAACACATACAGGAAATGTATCTTTGGACTTACAGAAGGCTCCAAATCCCATGGGATCAGTTCATCCCAAGGGTTTTAATGCAAATTCACCTGGACAACACCCAGGAAGAGTCACCCTGAGGAGCTGAAGAAACAAAAGCTTTAATTAAAGCTTTAATTTTTCCACTTCCCAGGCCCAAGTTTCGAATCCAGGGTTGTCTTTGGTGTCCCAGGGAGCTGCTCCCACCCCCTGGAATTACAGGGATGAGGCTCTGCTTCCAGCTGGGAACACAAAACTACTCTGAGGCTTTGGAGAAATTCATTGACTTCCCAAAAGAAAAGCTCCTTCCAACCACTTGTCTCAGCCTTTTATTCCACTGGAGACTCCCAAATTCCTGTGGAGGAAGAGGTTTTCCAGGTCACTCAGAACTTCATGAAAATCCCCTGGATCATAAACCCCCCCAACATGATCCAGGACAATCCAAGGCTGGTTTGCAGGAGCTGAAAGGATTTTCCAAGGAAAATCTCCTTATTTTTAGGGTTAGAATCTCTTTTATTCACTTTTTTTCCCTTATTTCCCCTGAAGAAATTTTCCCTATTTCCCTTTCACTTCCCATGTTGGAGCAAAACACTGAGGAAGAAAGGAATTTAGGAGGCTCCAAACAATTTTGGGAATATCAGGGATGGATTTTGACAGAATAAGTTTTAATCTTCATATTTCAGTCCCAAGAGGCCATGACACTTCCAAGGAATTCCCAATCCCTTCTCCAAGAGCTGGAGCAGCTCCAATGCCACAATTCCCAGGATTCAGCCCCCCCGTGCTGCCATTCCCTCATTTCATCATCCAATAAATATTCCCATGGATAATATTCCCCCAGTTATTATTTGCCCTCTTTTTAAACTAAAAACAAGCCCATCCTAAATCCCAATCCTTCAGGAAATGTTCCATGAAATCCTGTTCCACAGGAGGATTTTTCCCGCTCTTTCTCAGCCAAGTGAACACAAGAGACAAAATCAAGATTCCCAAGATATTTAATAGGCAGGAATTACAGGTGGAACATGGAATTCAGCAAATGTACAGCTCTGGGAATATTCCACGGGTTTGGACACCTTGGAATAATAACCCCTGGATGCTCAGGGAGGTGAAACAGCTGGTGCTGAAACCACAAGAGTTCGAAATATGGCACCAAAAAAAGGCAAACTCAGAGGCTGAAATAACAAACATGGAATTTTGGGAATGCTGGTTGGAAAAACTGAACTCAGAGGTTCCATCCCAGGCAGCACCAGAGTCAGTTCCCACACGAAACACGCTTGGAAATCCAGGGAATAATTCCTTGTCTTGCTTCGCCCGGTACAACCCCAGGGATTTGGGGGTGGGAAACAACAGGAACATCCCAAACATGGATTGATTTCACAGTAAATTGCTGATTTATCCAGAAAAATCACCACATTCAGCATTAAAGTGCATGCCAGGAACAACCAGGGCTGGAAAATTAGCAAAGGGATACAAACCAAGGGAGAGGAAAAGCTGGAAAACAACAATCTCTTCGGGATTTCCTGGATTTACCTTTCAGATTCAGGCTGGGGAAAAAAAAAAAGGGAAAATGGAAGTGGAACAGACAGTTTGAAGTTATAAATATTGCACTGGAAGTGTTGGATTTAAAGCAACCCCAGAATAATTTAATTTAAAAAAAAGATAAAAACGCTTTAAAATGAAAAAAAAAAACATATTGCAACAAATCCTTTGAATTAAAGAACTGGCAAAGAGGGGAAATCAACTTGGAAGTGAGGAAATGGGAGCTTTCCATGGATTACCTGGAATCTCCTCATTTAGGAGGGGAGGAAAAGGTCTCTCCTGTCCTATATTCCCAACTGGAAACTCCAACTTTGCCATCAGTCCCTTTGATTTTAGGAATAAAACTCCTGAAATGTTTCATCACCACTTAGTGCAATTAAATAAATAAATAGATAAATAAGCATAAAATGACGTAGCAGGACCATCAAATGTTTCCCCCAAGTCATCAGGACTCTTATAAATTAATTTCTGGGTGCATTAAAAGCAGAATTAAAACCATTTGCTGAGGGAACCTGAGGTTTTATCCCCATCATTTGCTCATCTGAGCATTAATTCCCCCCCCTTCCCCAAAAAAAAAGCCTCAGTGAGCTGCAGTTGGGTATTTGGGCTTGAATTCAGGTATGAAATGTTTTAAAGGACCTTGGGAGGGTTGTGATAATTTCAATTCAGTGTCAAAAGCAGCTCCTTTCACTAAAAAATACCCCCAAAAAAAGCACCAACCCTCAGAAGCAGCAACATAAAAAAAAAAAGCACATCCAAGATGAGCCGGGTCTGGTCACACCTCCGGGGTATTTACAGGTTTGCTGCAGGGAAGGATCCACTCCCAGGGCTTTAATCCTAAAACTCATGGAAACACTTCCCAAACCCTCAGGAACTCCAGTGAGGACGTCACAAACACCCCCCAGGGCGGCCCAAGTGTCCGTGGAGGGGCAGTGGGGGTGCCTGCAGCTCCCTGCTCCTGCTGTTCCTCATTCCCGTTCCCGCTCCCGGGGCTACGTCAGCCTGCGGATGCGGCGGTTGTGGCTGTCGATGGTCAGCGTGGCCCTGTCCACGGAGCTGCTGATGGAATCCAGGGCCTCGTCCTGCCTCTCCAGCTCGGCCTCAGTCTCCAGGGCGAGGCCTTTCAGCTTCTTCAGGATCTGCCAGGAGGAAAGAGTCGGAGCTGTCAGCGGGATCGCCGGGATAAGGCGCGGGGAGGTGGGAATGAGGCGTTCCGGGGTTTAAATGGTCATGGAATGGTTTGGGTTGGGAGGGATCTTAAGGATCATCTTGTTCCAACCCCTTGCCATGGGCAGGGACACCTTCCACCAGCCCAAATTGCTCCAACCTGGCCTTGGACACTTCCAGGGATCCAGGGGCAGCCACAGCTTCTCTGGGAAATCCATTCCAGCCCCTCCCCACCCTCCCAGCCAGCAATTCCTTCCCAGTATCCCACCTGTCCCTGCCCTCTGGCACTGGGAAGCCATTCCCTGTGTCCTGTCCCTCCATCCCTTGTCCCCAGTCCCTCTCCAG
>JAWWES010000081.1:992636-1006804 GCA_035583135.1 Lophotriccus pileatus | reverse complement strand
CTCCTGGAGCCCCTTCAGGCCCTGCAAGGGGCTCTCAGCTCTCCCTGGATCCTTCTCTTCTCCAGGTGAGCCCCCCCCAGCTCTCCCAGCCTGGTTCCAGGGCAGAGGAGATCCAGCCCTTGGATCATCTCCACAGTCCCTCTGGATCTGCTCCAGCAGCTCCAGGTCCTTCTCGTGCTGGAGGCCCCAGAGCTGGACACAAAACCCCAGGTGGGGTCAAGCACCAAGAGACCAAATCATTGATAAACTGAATTACAATGAATTAAACAACAAAATTGACATATCGGGGGTTTTTGGGGCAGAAGGGAAATGAGGAGTAAAAATCAGTGCAAACATCATTTTCTCCTGGCTGTTATTCCCTCCTTGGTGGATCTGCACCCCAGAGCAGGAGGATTCCCCCAGCTGTGCCTGGTGGAGCCGAAGGGGCACAAAGGGCAGGCAGGGACCACCCAAAGGACAGAAAATGTTGGTTTTCTACAACTGACCAAAGAAAAAAGCATCACTGGATGGAAGAGAAGGAAAAAAGTGAGACCTGGGCAAGCAAACCTCGAGCCAGAGCTCAAGAGGTGTTTGGAAAACGCCCTCAGGGACGGGGTGGGATTGTTGGGGTGTCCAGGAGTTGGGCTGGATGATCCCTGTGGGTCTATCCCAACTCAGGATATTCCAGGATAAATTTCCATCAGTTCAAACCACCAAGTCCAAGGGCAGATCCAAACACCAGCTGAAAAAATCCGTGCAAATTCCTTTCCCTGGATCCTTCTGGCAGCAGCCTGAGACAAGAGTTACATCCTCAGCGATGCTCCTGAACATTCCAGGACTTCAGTGTCCCAACAGAACAAACCTTCAGGTAAAACAGGAAAAAACCTGCACTTTACACACATTTATATTTATTTTTTTCCATAACTGGCGAACTTTCTGTTGGAATCTGCAGAATCAGCCCCCAAAAAGCTCCTCCTCCACCTTTCTCTGCTCTTCCCCAAAACTACAAGAGAAAAAGCTTCTGTGTCTGTCCCAAAGGAAAAACACTCCTCCAAACTGGAGCTGGGAGATGTGTTTTTTTTCCCTGCAAGAAGCTTGGCATTTTTAGCCACTCAAGTGACTCCCAAAAGCAATTCCCTCTCCTGGAATGGGCAGAGGGTCAGGAGGGAGCAGGAAGATTTTAAATCCCAACACGATTTCCTAGAGGACATCTCTCCCATTATTTTTTTTTTCCTTGGATTGATAGAGAATTCTGATTTTATTCACTTATTTTCCACTGGTCTGGAAAAAAACAGGCTTCAGCAGCTCCCCAGGCTTAATTCCCACCTTTTATTTTGGCCCCAATCATTCCAGTTACACAGCAGGAAATCCAAAGCATTTCCTCAGTTCTCCCCTTTTCCAAAAAAACAGCTCCAGGGCCTGCTTTTCCATGTGTTCAGCTCAGGTGTCTGTGATCCCCACAGGCCATGGAACGAGGCCATCCCATGAGGAAATTTGGTCTCCAGCCCTTGGAAGGAGCAGCTCTTCCTCCACCAAACAAGTTTTCTGTGAGCTCACACTTGTGATTTCCGGACTTGAAGGCACAGAAAGGGTAAAAAAACACTCCAGAGGCTCTGGAAGGAGGAAAAGGCTGGAATGGGACCATCCACTGCCACAAACTGTGGGGTTTTTAACCTAAATATCCCCTCAGGAAGCCCTGGGAAGTTCCAAAGGAATTCTTGGTGAGGTCCTTTCCTGGAGCACCCAAATCCCTCCAAGGGCTCCCAGCTCTGAGGGAAGGGATTGGGCATCACCCAACAATTCCTGCTGGAAAACACCTGCTGTTATCCCTGGAGGAGAGAGAAAGAGCAACAGCTCTTTGATCATCACAAATTCCTCTTCTCCAGCTCTGGAAGTTCTGCTGGACTTAGTGAGACAGAGGAAGCAAAATCCTTCTTTTTTTTGGTGAAAAACAAGTGTTTTCACCACAAGGAATAAAAAGATCCCAATCCTCAGGAGAGGGAATTGCTCAGGAAAGCACTAATTATAAACACAAGGCCCTCAAACATCTTTAATGAATGAATGGAGTGTGATGGACAAGGATCTCTGTCTCCCATGCTTGTTTTTCCCTCTTTCCTCTCCGAATTCTCTGTGATGATCCATCATCCTGCTCATTCCCAAACATTAAATGTCTTCCTCAGGTGTCATTTCCTTGATGCTTCCGGAGTTTCCAAACCCAAAAGGCTCTTATAAGGACTTTACTGAGCCCCATGTGAATCCCAAAACATCCACACCTTTCAAATCTGCTTTTCCTGGTAGGAAATTTCCCCTTTCAACCTCATTTTCCTTCGCTTCCACATCTATTACAGTTTATACCTGGGAAATATGAATTATAACTAGTAATTATGAAGATTAAAGTCCCCCAGGGAAGAGGGTGTTTTTACCACAGGCTGGATTAAGCTTTAAAATATTCCCATGGAGTATTTTGTTAAGACAACCACTCTGGGACGAGGAAAAGGTGTGTTTTTAAGGAAACACGGGAAGGGAAACAATTCCTGGGAAATTCATCTCAGCTTTTTACCTGTCTGAGCTCTTTGGCCTCTTCCTGGGAGACCTTCTCGTGCTGCTGCAGCTGAACCTGCTCCTTGTCCATCCCTTCCCTGCTTCCTGCAGGAGATCCAGGATTCACCACCCCTCCCAGGAGTCCTGTGGCTGCAAGAGATTTTGGGACACTCAAAACAACCCTGCAGGAATTCCAGGGAGCTTTGATATCCCACCTGGGGCTGAGACAGCTCAGCTCCACTTGGGAATAACAAATTATGCCTAAAAAATAAAGGAGGAAGGGAACTAAACCTCGTTCCTGCTGCTCTTTCAGGGGTTTGCTCCATTTGGCACTGGAAAAAAGTGCTGGAAACTCCAAATAAAGAGCAAAATCAGGGAGGAACAGGAAAACTTCAACAGCTTCTAAAGGGATAAAAAACCCCTGTGGATGCCAAAATTCAGCTACAGGAGCGAGACAGCCCTAAATTGTTGTGCTGCAGAGCCACTGTACGATTTTAATCCCAGTTTTTCAATCCTGGGAAAATGTTGTCAGTCGTTCTTGAGGGTGGAATTGCCCAAAAAACGGATAAAATGGGATAAACCAAACCCCACTGCTCTGCCCTGAGTGTTTAAACCCACACATGTCCAAAAAAAAAGAGGGAGAAAAGGAGTGCAAAGCCCCTAAAAATCCTTTCAGATAATCTGGGGTGTGGAAAACCCCTCAGGAATTCCTCTGCCAGGTGGAATTATGCCAAAAATCTTAGGAAAAGGGATTTTTATGTGGAATACACAGAACTTTAGGACTGGTGCAAACACGAGGTGAGGCTGGGGGCAAAAATCCTTAATTTTAAGAGGGGTGGACCTCCCCTGCCAGGATATTTCTCCCATAAATCCCTAAATTAATTAATTCCCTGAAAAAAAATACAGCTGTTTTCTGCAAAACATCCACTTTTCCCCCCCTCATTTTTTAGGGAAAAGAAGAAAAATATCCATGGAAAAAAAAAAACACCTCCCTGAGGTTCAAACACAGCCCGTGGGTGCCACCTGGTGACAGCAGGAAAACAGGGATAAACTCCAGGGAAAAGGGATAAACAAGGGCTTGGGAGCAGCTGGAAAAAAAAGTCAGCCTTTCCACAAAGGAAGGGTTTTCCTTCGTGCCCATTTCCAAAGGAAACAGGGGAAAAAGGCAGCGGGGAAGGAGCAAAATCCTTCCTTCCCTGACTCAGAGCAGTGGGAAAAAGCCGGGAGGGCTGGAAAAAAAACTCCAGGATTTTATATAACCAGCCTTGCAGGCCCTCAGGAATTGGCCTCTAATTTGCTGGAATAACTCAAAGCAGGTTGTTTTTGCCTCTAAGCTGCTGTTGGGTTTTGAAGTGCCAGATGCCCAAAACTTCCTTCCTTACAAAATTAACGAGGTTTTTCCAAGCTTTTTCCCCCCCCTCCCCCTTCAAAATACTCTCCCCTCCTCCCCCCTGCTGAATTCCAGGATGTTTGGGGCATGGAAAGATGTTCATTTATTATTTTATCCTGTTTTTACTTGCTTGGTTTTAATATGCTGGGAATAAATCCAGGCCTTGAGTTGCTCTTTTGTCACTGAAAATTTGGGAGGGGGGAAAAAAACAGGATTTAGGGGGCTGTGATGGAAATGAATTCCTAAAGTGACAAATCTGAAATGAAGGCAGGGTTGGATTACCAAGCAAAAAACTAAGGAAAAACACCCCTTGGAATTTTAGGAGAATTAAGAGGAGTAAGGAATGGCAAGCTGATTGTTGGGAAAGGGTTTTGGTCTCTCTTGAAATCCTAAAATTAACAAATCTGAGACCTAAAACCTCCCAGATTTAAACACCTGAACTCCTCCAATTCCAAAATTTAGGGAGTTTTCAGGAAAATTTTTTTTAGGAAGAACAATATGATGTTTATACCATGATTTACTGGATTCCTGGCATGGATATTTGGGTTACACTTTCTGTATTTAACTGGAGGACAGGTTTAATATCATTGTAATTAATCTATTCCAGCCAGGAATGCCAAAGGAAAAACAGCAGTGACAGAGGGTTTGGAGGCACCTGGAGGGTATTCCTTGGATTTTATCATCACCACCATTGGCCCAGGGAGGAGATGATTTGCCTTGGAAGGGTTTTGGGGTTGGAAAACCCTTGGGAAGCTTTGGAGTCAGAGCTGCTGCTTCCAGAGGGATTCCCTGTCCCACAGACCCGCCTGACAGAGGGAGGTCCCCAAATCCACTTCCTGGCCCCAATTCCTTGGATTTTATCATCACCACTGTTAGGACAGGGAAGAGAAGATTTGCCTTGGGAATATTTTGGGCTTGGAAAACCCTTGGAAAGCTTTGGAGCCAGCTCCCCTGCTCCTAGAGGGATTCCCTGCCCCCACCTACCTGCCTGCCAGATGGAAGTCCCCAAATCCACCTGAGGAGACTTCCTGGCTCCAGCAAATCCCAGGGCATCCTCCAGGAACTGCATCTTCTTGCTGAACTGCATCTCCAGGACGGGAATGAGCTCTGGCATCCTGGCTGACAGGAGCCTGAAGGACGTGTCGGGCTTCCCGATGAACCTCTGGCGGACGCTGATCTCGTAGGGCGTGTGCACCCGGATATCGTCCACATCCCGGGATTCAAACCTGTGCAGCACCTGGGAATGGCAGTCCCTGATCTCCAGGCCAGAGGCAAAGAGGGTGAGTTTGCCTGGCTTGACGTTGGAGTCTGTTCTGTGGGTGACAATGACGGGAATGCTCAGGATGATCCCCTCCTGGCTCTTGGGCTCGGGGGCTGTGGCCGCTTCCTTCGCCTTGGATTCCAGAGGTGCTTTCCAGAGTTTGCTGCTGAAGGGCCACCAGGAAGGAGATTCCAGCTCAGTCAACAACCTGGAAAGGAGAAGAGGAGGTTAGAACAGGGAAAACCAGTGAGAAGGTCCTGTTATCCCACCAGTCCCTAATCCTGAATCCAGCCCGCTGTTATTTCACTCCTCAAACCCATTCCCAGCTTCCCAGGATCCATCCAGTTCAAAGCCCAGCTTCTCCTCACCTGCTTGGGAAGCATCGCTGGAATCTCCCTGTTGGATTTTTCCAGCCTGTTCCTCAGCTCACGCTGCCTTTTCCTCAGTTTTCCACTCCTGCCCCTCAGCCCTTCCAGCGCCTTTTCCTGCTCCTTTATCCCTCAATCCCACAGCCTGATGCCCCTTTTTGCTTTGCCCCCACACCCAAATTCCCAGTTAAAATTCCCACTAAGATTGAGGCTCAAAAGTCCAGCAGAAAATTCCCAGCAATGTCCAGAGTCCACCTCACCCTCAGTGTTAGTTCAGCTCCCAAGGGAGACATTCCCTTTTCCTGGGGTCCTTTCCCAGGAAAGGATCACGAAAGAATCACTGATTTTTGAGTCTGAGCCTCACCAGGATTCTTTTCACCCAAAAAATTGGGAGTGAGAGGAAAAATGGCAGGTCTGGTTTGCTTTTTTTTTTTGATTTCAGGATGACTGGAAAGAAATTTTGGGAACAACTCCAGCTCCCCACACAGGCAACAGCAGCTCCAAATCCCCCTGTCCTGGGCATGGGAAGAGGCAAATCCATCCCCTGGGATGCATCCACTGCTCCAACAACCCTCCCCCCATTCCCACTGGATGCTTCCAGCATCCCACAAACCCAACCAGCCCGCTTTCATTTGCTTTTAAGGATGTTTTGTGCAAGGCTTTATATTCCAGGAGAGAATCCCTGTGTTCCCATGGAAAACTTCCTAAATCCTGCAATTTTTCAGTGCTGTTTTACTGGGTGAAATCTGGGCTGAAGGAGGAAGCTCCAGCTCAACAGGCTTTGTTTGCCATCCAAGTTTCCCAAACAGATCCAGTGGAAGGAATTCCCCTCCTAGGAAAAGCCATACTGGGAGTCAAACACTGAATTCATGGATAGCAGAGGCAGAATTCCAGGAATCTCCTCCCCAGATGATCCAAAGCTCCCTTTACATCAGGGTGATTTATGTGGGTAACTTGAATCCTTCATTTTTTATCACTTCATCCTTTTTTTCCCAGGGATTGATATCCCTGTGGAATTTCCAGTCAAGATTTTCCTGCTGAACAGCCCTAAAAAAAAAAGGCCCCAGCCAATTTTTCCAGCATTCCAGGGTGGAATCACCCCCCTGGATCAACCAACCATCAATCCGTGGATACAAAGGAAAATCTGCACCAGAGCACTTTGGGTTTTAATAGGAATAAATTAAAAATATATTTAATAGGGATAGATTAAACCAGGATCTGAATTCCTGCTTATTTTGGGGGGCTCTGACCACCACACTCAGCTCTGCTCATCTGGAAGCAGCTGGAAAAATCCAGGAACACACAACCACAGGATTAATAAGCCAAAAAAAGGGTCCCCCACACGAGGCAAGATAAAACTCACCCAAGCTCACATTTGCTCCCTTGCTTTCTTTTATTTCCCCTTTTATTTTTAAATCCAAGACTCCCAACTTTCCAGCTCCAGGAGGACAAATAACTCCAGCCCCTTAACCCCGAAGCACAGCCCCTCTTCCAAAAAACAAGGAGCAGGGATTGCTTTCCCCGCCCTTTCTCTGTTGCCCCAGAGCTTTCCAAGCTCTTGCTGGAGCTTCTGAGTCTTTTGGCTTTCCATGAAAGGTCAGGGAGAACATTCCCAAAACCACTGGGAAAGCAGCACTTCCCTTTCCAGCTGCTCCATCGAAAAGCAGCTGCTGCTGCTTCCAAAAACAACCCCTCTGAGCTGGGATTGTGTTTGGGTTCTTCCTGCAGGCCTTGGAGCTGCTCCAAAGGCACTGCTCTTGAACCTTCTCAGCCATTTCGAACCAGAATCCAACACAGATCAAAGAATTCCCTTTGGAATGTTCATCAACAGACAGGAAAGCCCCGAGGTTCTGATGAACACCAAACATTTGCCATCCCCACGAGTTTTGGAGCAGCTCCAGTTCAACAAGGGATCTCCAACGGGCCCCAAATCTCCTCCTTCCCTCCTCCAAAGGCACCGAAATGCCAGGATTTTGAGTCAGGAATATTCCAGGCCATCCCATAAAAGTGGGAATGTCGTATTAATGAACACCTGAGTGCCACTGGGGACATGAATCCCCCTATTTCCCCTAATTAGTTGCCCATTCACTAATAACTTCTAGGATGGGGATATTTTGGACATCTCCATTTCTGTCAGTTGGAGTGGAAATTGGGTTGGGAATGTTATTTGAAGGAAAGAGGAGATTTATATATAAAATCATTGAATTCCAGGATGGTTTGGGTTGGGAGGGACCTTAAGGATCATCTCATCCCACCCCTGCCATGGGCAGGGACACCTTCCACCAGCCCAGGTTGCCCCAACCTGGCCTTGGATGCTTCCAGGGATGGGGCAGCCACAGCTTGTCTGGGAAATGCACTCCAGTCCCTCCCCACCCTCCCAGCCAAGAATTCCTGGGAGGAATTCTCAATCTCCAGTTTCTCAGTCTGAAGCCATTCTCCCTTTTCCCGTCACTCCATCCCTGGTAAACCATCTCCCTCCACCTTTCCTGCAGCTCCTCCAAGACCTGGAAGGCCACAATTAATCCCCTCCTCCAAAAGCTTCTCTTCTCCAGGCTCCCAATCCCAGCTCCCCCAGCCTTTCCCGCCAGCAGAGCCTCTCCCATCCCCTCCGAGCGGGAATTCCCGGCGGGAACGCTCCCAGCCCCGGTTACCTGTCGGCCACATCCATGTCCCCCTCGATCTTGTCCAGCCCTTTGATGATGCTGTCAAACTGCTCTCCCTGGTGGTGCAGCACCTTGGCCGTGTCCTCCAGGCGCCGCTGGGATCCCGCCAGCATTCCCGTCAGCTCCCGGCCCTTGCTCGGCCGCGCCGCCGCTCCCGCCCCGCCGCTCTCCAGCAGCTGCTCCCTCCAGAAATGCTCCAGCACGTTGAACACCACATTCCTGCTGGGCTGCAGGGAGCTGAACCAGTGCTTGGTGTTCCCCTCCAGGATGGTGAGGGAGCTGAAGATCAGGTTGGACGATTCCTTCTTGATCTCGCCGATGCCGGAGAGGGGGAAGTCGACCAAGAGCTCCCCGCTCTTGTCAGCCGTGAATTTGATCCCGACGGGAGTCAGGGAGAGCTTCCCGGACACCCATTGCTTCCCGCTGTCCAGGTAGTAGGAGCAAGGCCAGCTGTGGATACGGATGTCCTCGTTCATCAGCTCGCTGGGCTGATCCTCCTCGCCCAGGGCAACGCTCTCAACGCCAGGAGAAGCTACGGGAAAAGGGAAAAAATAAAGCAGGAATCATCAGGGACATCAATGCCATCCACAGTTTGCTTCCAGTGCTCTCATATTCCAGGTGGATATCCGTGATAGGTTTGGGAGCAGCTGTGGGTGGATGTGGATGAGTTTTGACTCCCCGCTAACGATGCCCAAGGGCCAATTTTCCAGGCAAAAATATTTGGGAATTCAATCCATCCACTGTTCCATAATCATTTCTCAATGTTTCCTTTGGAAAGGACTGTCAGTATCATTGGCCACCCCATTCACAGCAGCACAAACTGCCTTAACAGCCTGGAATATTCCCATTCCCACTTCATCCTCAGAAGGAGCTTCCCACAGACCAGCAGGTCCTGGAGAAAATCCAGGATATCCCAAACCACATCCCATTAATGTGTATCTACAGAGACCCCAAGGAATAACTGCTCCTTCCCCTTCCACTCTGATATCCCAACATCCAGGTGTGCTGGGAATGCTCCAGAATGTCCATGGAATCACAGGAATGGTTTGGGATGGAAGGGACCTTAAAGACCTTCTAATCCAACCTGTGTCCCTGCCATGGGCAGGGACACTTCCTGAGCAGAATTCCCAGGGATTAAAGAGCAGAAACTCCCAGCCATAAATGGATCAATATTCTCCAGGAATTGTCACTATCTCTTGGATACCATTTTGGAAAAATTATCTTCAAGGGGAAACAAACTTCAGGTGGAACAACCAGCCAAAATATCTCCCAAATCCACAGTGTTTGTCCTGGGAAATGATCACAGCACTCCTGGATGGGTCATGTTTTCCTGGGAGCACGGGATGCTCTCGGATGACTCAATAATCCCACAGGGATTGCTCATTGGGATCTGGAATCCCAGCAGGAAAACAAAGAGCTGTCACTTCCTTATATCCAAACCATCCAACCTTTGGGATGGGAGATTAAACAGAACACACTTGGAGTGGTTCCTGCCCACACTTCCAGAGGTTTTTTGCTCCCAAGGGTGGGATTACTCCCTGTCACATCTCATTCCTCGCTGTTTGCAGCCCAGTGACATCCCACAATTAATTTGGGAACGCCCATCATGCCACGGGGATTTAATCACTCACCAGCTCATTATCTCCTCACGGGATAATTTAGGGATTAATCCCACAACATGAGCTCGAGGTGTCTGGAGGAAGTTGGATCCCTCAATCCCCACTTAGGCTAATTACACCCCTTAATTCCACACAATCCGCTCCCTCAAGGAACTGTCTGGGAATCCTAAAGCCAACAGAACAGCCAAGTCCTTTCCCAGGGATCCCTGAGGGAATTCCCACAGCACCCAGAGATCTCCCAGATCATTAATATCCCCTAAAAACTCCAATTCCAATGATATTTTTAATGAAATATTCAAAATTCCATATCCCTGAGATAAGGACTAATCACAGCCTGTTCTATCCCACAAAACCCTTTAATTTTGGGGTTTAAAATCTTATTTTCAGGGCTTTTTAATGCCTTATTTTCATTATTAAATTGTAGAGATGAAATGGGGAAAAAGAAAAAATAAAGGCCATAAATTTACTAAGAAATTGGAGTTGAAAGTGAAAATTCCCAATAAATCCACAGTCCTGGATTATTATCTATAATAAACCCCCTGTACTGGGGGCAAAGAGAGGGAGAAAAAGCCCCCAGAAATGGGAAATTTCAATCAGATTCCGGCAAAACCAAATTCTAGGAAATATCGTTTATTTCTCCATCATTTGCCACATAAAATTCCTAATGTGGAGATAATTTTCCAAGTAGGAAAACAAGGTTGTTCCTCCAACACAGGTTGGATCAGAAGGATCTGAGGGAGGGAAGTTTGATTTTATGACACTTGGGGATAATTCTTGTATTTTATTATTTTCATTTCCATTCATTTATTATTTTCATTCCCCTTTCAAGGTTGTTTTCAAGGGAAAAAGGAAAATGCTTTTTTAAGGATCTTTAATTTGATGCTTTGATAACCAGCCAAATAACCAAGGGATAAACTGTGGGATTCCAAGAAAATCCAGGGAATGTTTTTGACGGGATAATGTTCCTATTATGGGTTTATAATTATTACAGAAATAATTTATTGCTATAAATGACAAAGAAATCACTTTAAACAACCATTTTAGTGCTGAAAGCAATGAGGGCTGAAGAGGAATCACGTTAAGGGCTTATTAATTAGGACTCATAATTATGATTTATAAATTACATATATTTTTAATTGGTATGTTTTAATTTAAAATTATATTTTATACATATATTTTATATGAATAAATTTTAAATTTATGAATATAGAGATTTTTTTTAGTATTTTTTATCACTTATAAATCCAACTTAAGATTAACTTAATGGAGAAATATGATAAATAAATATCATAAATATATAAGTAATATATGATAAATAATGTATTATCTATATGATAAATATAATACTTTTATAATTCTATATTATATAGTGTGCTATAATATACATTATTAATATATATTCTATAACTTGTTATATTATTGTATACAGTATATCTAAAATTATATATTACAATTTATAAATTATATATTAAAATATATAAGTAGATATGAACATACACATAGTATAATTATAACTTTATATTGTATTATGTTATACATATTTTAAACATATATTATAAACAATACACGTGTTATATAAAAATAAAAAAATATATAAATATATAAACCTATATATTTACTATTTTGTAGTATTCTATATCATATATCTTGTAATATGTACTATAACACATAAAATGCAAATATAAAGATATGTATAAATATCTATTAGTATATATTAGTTATTTTAGATTATTTTATGTTCTGTATTAATATGAATTCATAATTCCAAGATTATTTATATCTATTATTTAGAACGTGTTATTAAGACATTCCACGATCACGAGGAAAACCTGGAATAACTGGTTGGGACAGACCCCAAGAGACACAAAAATCACCAGAAAACCAGCTCCTAAACCTTCCTGGCAGCACCTCCTGCCTTCCCCAGGCCCAGGCAGGCAAAAAAATCCTAAATTAGCAAATAAATCCCATTGTTTTTAAATAAAATCTCAACCTGGAGCCCATTTTCACAGCCCAGCCCTCCAGAACCACCAGCAGCTCCTCAGCGGGACATTTCCCTCTCAAAACACTGATATTTAAGGCACTGATATTTAATGTGCCCTAAAACAGGATGATCCCAATCCATATCCCGACGTCCTCACCTGGATGTGCAGCCATGGAATTCTCAGGGAGCCTTTTGGGGCCGCTTTTTGGAGGTAGAATTTGTTCCCTGAGCGTTTCTTGTCTTCAAATCCAAAGCGATTTGAAGTTGTATCAAACCCGCCACAGCTCCTGCCCCCAAAATCCCAAATCCATGAATGACAGCGGATGGATATTTAATCCTGAGTGGATATATTTAATCCACAAGTGCTCTGAGTGCAGGAGCAGCAGAGCAGACCCTGCCCTGGGTATTTATAGCTTTTCATACCTCAGGTCTCGTGACTTTCGACTCACCTGAGACCTCAAAGCCTGAGGGCAAATTTGCCAAGCAAGAAGCTCTTTGGGAATTCAATCCAGTCATTTTTTCCAGCTTTTTTTTTCCCCCAATAAAATGACATTTTCATCAGCGTCACACCTGGACGTTTCTTTTTCCTTTTATTCTCTCTCTCTCTCTCTGAGGGGAAATTTAAACTTCAAAAAGGCCCTGAAAATAAGGTTTGAAACACCAAATTAAAGGGTTTTGTGGGATAGAACAGGCTGTGATTAGTCCTTATCTCAGGAACACGGAATTTTGAGTATTTCATTAAAAATATCATTGGAACTGGAGGTTTTAGGGGATATTGATGATGCCCAACCTCAGTGGGTGCTGTGGGAATTCCCCCAGATCCTTGGGAAAGGACCTGGCTGTTTTGTTGGCTTTAGGATTCCCAGGAGGGAGCAGATTGTGTGGAATTAAGGGGTGGAATTAGTCTACGTGGGGATTTAGGGATCCACACTCTGGAAATCACAATTCTTTTATAATAAATACTTTGATTTTGGCCCCAAAAACAAGCAGTTCCTTCCACAGCTCCCCCGGGAGCAGCACCTGGGATTGAGAACAGGGAGCTGGGATTGGATTTCCTGCAGAGTCACCTCGATTTGGGAATTCTTTGGGTGAGACTCAACTGTGCTTCCATAAAAAGGAGCTGACTCACCTCGTGGGAGCTGCCCAATTAATTGGGAGTGTCACTAATTATCCCAGGAGACGCTCCAAACACCAGGACAAGGAGCTGCCACCTTCCCTTAGCAAGGTTTCCAGCCCTGGATTCTCCTCTCCCGCCCTTGGGAATGATCTGCATGACATTCCTGCACATCATCCCGTATTTTATGGGGTTTGGGGGGTTATTTTTAGCTCCTATTTTATCTGTTTTCTCTTTTCCCTCCTGGCTGGAGATTTCACAGGGTGCTTTATTCCCGATTTATCATCTAGGAAAGGAGGAGCTGGAAGCTCCTGGGAGCCCAACAACCCTCAATAAGGATGTTTCCAAGGCCTAACAAGTTTATCTTCCCTGTTTTTTTTCCACCAGGACACACTTCCATGAGGGTTTGAACTCTGGGATTCTCCACAAGATGCTACAAGACACAAAGTGCTCAGGGATGACCCCCCTGTTTCCTCCCAGACCCTCTTCCTTCTCCAGTGACAATCCCAATCCTCTCCAGCTATTTTCTTACCCCAGGCCAGAACTTCTCCATCCTGGAAAGGATTTCCAGCCCTTCCTTTTCCTTTTTTCCCCACTACAAAGTCCTTCTCTTGCTCCTCAACCCAAACCCAACACAGTCACCACAGAATTCCACAACGGTTTGGGGTGGAAGGGACTCTAAAAGACCATCCCATTCCACCCCTGCCACAGGCAGGGACACCTTCCACTATTCCAGGGTGCTCCAACCTGGCCTTGGACACTTCCAGGGCCTTTCCCTGCTTTCCAGCCCCTCTGTCCCAGCCTGGAACATTCCATGGGCTTGTCACCCAAGTGCAGGGCCCAGCACTTGGTCCTTCTGCCCCTCACCCGGCTGGTTTTGGCTCATGGATCCCATGGATCCCATGGATCCAGCCTGCCCAGATCCCTCTGTGGAGCCTCCCTGCCCTCCAGCAGATCCACATCCCACCCAACCTGTGGGAAGTGTTATCCATGAGCTCCCTGAGGCTGTCCTGGGTCCCCCCACCCTGAGCATTGACAGGGACACCAAACAGGGCTGGGCTGAGCCCTGGGGACATCCCAGCCATCCCTCCCCTGCCATAAATGTCCTCCCCCAAATCCCTGCTCCCCTCTGAGCCAGATCTCCACCCCCTCCCCACCTTCCCCCTGGCCAAGACCCTCAGCCCCAATTTGAGCCCCTCCAGGCCACAATTCCGTTCCCCCCCAGCCTCATTTCAGAGCCTCCCCAGTCCAA
>JAWWES010000081.1:972926-983515 GCA_035583135.1 Lophotriccus pileatus | reverse complement strand
CTCCAGGCTGAGCCCCCCCAGCTCCCTCAGCCCCTCCTGCTGCTCCAGCCCCTTCCCAGCTCCCTTCCCTTCCCTGCCCAGCTCCAGCCCCTCCTCCGTGTCCTTCTTGACATGAGGGATCCAAAACTGAGGGTCTTGCTCAGTTTTGACCCCTCATCTCACCCCAGACCTTATTTAGTCCACTCTGTGCACCATTCCCACTTCCAAGGCATCTTCCTTGGCTACTGATGACAGTGAGGACGAGGCACAGGATTCCCAAACTCTTCCTTCCCATACCAGACCCCCCTCCAGCAGATTGTTGGAAAACCGAATCAGATCAGATCTTAGCCCTGAGAGATGAGCCTTCCCTATGCCTGAACATTGGAAAACTGCTCCTGTGCCCTTCCTCTCCCCCTCTCTGCCCCTGGATTTTGGGGTGCAATGCCCTCCTGACCCCTGCCCTGTGTTCCTTGCAGGCCTCCCAGCTGTATTTGTCACAGCGTGGGCCAGCGTCAGAGCCACTCTCGCCGACACAGAGTAAGTCCCACCGCCTTTTCTGCTCTTCCTTCCACGTCTGAAGCTTCTGTGGGGCTTGTGGGCGAATTCCAAGGGGAAAAAAGGAACCAGAAGTTTCCTGTGGAGTGAGGAAAGTCTTGAGGGAGGGGTGGGAGGGTGTTATGGCAGGGAAGGACGAACGTTCCTGACTTTCACTTGGTTTTCTGTGAGTTGCCACAAAATGGGAAGACCTGAAGCTCTTATCCCTGGGGACAAGAGGGATCATTTCCCAGCCAGGCAGGGACAAGGGCTTTAAAGTGCTGAATGAGCAGGAAGGAGTTCAGCACAGCCAAAGGAGGTTTGGGGCTTGGTGAGGTGCTGGAGATGTGACTCCTCCACGCAGGACACGTGGATCACGGGATCCCAGAATGTTTGGGTTGGAAGGGACCTCAAAGCTCCTCCAGTCCCACCCCTCCCAGTATCCCAGGCCCATCCAACCTGGCCTTCCCCCCACAAGGCAGAGTTTTGACCACCCAGCAGGTTCCATCTGCCCCCCATCTGCCAGCAGGAACGTGGGGGCCCCCAGGAAACTTCCCAAACGGCTTTGCCTGGGAAGACACAGCTTTCCAAACAGGATTTCAGCTCCAGGTTTGGAAGGATGGGTTAGCAGAGCTGCTGGAGTGAGTGGAATTATTCCCAGGGGTTATCAGGGGATGGTTGGCCGGGTGGGAAGGGATCTTTAGAGGGCAGCAAGTCCAAGCCCCCTGCCAGGAGCAGGGATCCAGCAGGGATCCAGCAGGGACACAGCAGGGACACAGCAGGGATCCAGGAGGGATCCAGCACCTGAAGGGGCCTCCAAGAAAGCTGGAGAGGAACTTCGTCAGGAACTGTAGTGACAGGACAGAAATGGCTTCAAAGACACAGAATAGGTTTAGATCAGAGTTTAGGATGGAATTCTTGGCTGGGAGGGTGGGGAGGGACTGGCATAGGATTCCCAGAGAAGCTGTGCCTGTCCCTGGATCCCTGGAAGTGTCCAAGGCCAGGTTGGAGCAACCTGGGCTGGTGGAAGGTGTCCTTGCCCATGGCAGGGGATGGGAATGGATGATCCTTAAGGTCACTTCCAACCCAAACCCTTCTGGGATTCAGTTCCTAAGCCATTTCAGCCCCCCCATCCTCAGCAAATCTGGATTCCTCCAGTTTTTTTCCTGGTAAGGAGGTGAAGCAGAAGTGGAAAAGGGTTGGTTCCTGCCTGGAAGGGGCAGCTCTTCATGCCTGTGGAAAGAGCTGTCCCACCACGTGGAGAGCACAAACCACAGGAGAAGGGCCATGTCCAACCCACCCTACCTGAGGTCAGGGCTCCTCCAAGACCCTTCCACCACCCCAGGCTCTGCAGGAGCCCACCCTTCCAGCCTGGATTTCTCCCAGGAGACCCCTGATCTGCTGCTCCTCATCCCCACTGCCCTCCTGACCAAACACCCCCCCTCTCTCCTCAGGTGTTGGGACTTGAGTGCTGGCAATTTAAAGTGGATTATTCAGGTGCCCATCCTGGCAGCTATCGTGGTGAGTACCCGCCCCTGGCAGGAGAGGCAGGGCCTGTGGTGGGAAGGGGAGGGTTGAACCAGGATTCTCTGCTCCAGGAATTCATAATTAACCCCCTTAATAATGTGGGGTCTTCATATATCCAATTTAAGGGATGTAATTTGGACCTGCCTGGGAGTTTGACAGCGCAGGGGTTTGAGAGACTTCAAGTTTTGCTTAGGAGAGGAAAATCCCACCTTTTTGACCCTAAAACTATCAATGAAACCAACATTCAAAGCAGTATTTCCAAGCCCTGTGATAATTCCAGCTCTCAGGGGTCTTTCTTACCACCAGTGGGAAGAACTGGAATCTGGGCTCTGTGGCTGGACCAAACCTTTCCTCCCAGAGTGTTTCAGTGTCACCAAATTGTTCCAGACTCACCTTCCTGAGCTGATAAAAGCTTGGGAAGCCCCCAAGGTGGGGAAGAAGGTTAAACCCTCCCAGCTGTGATGAAACACCCCGACCACTGATGGAGGGTCATTCTGTTGCCTGGATTTCTTTTAAAATTCAGCAGGTTTCAGGAAATCACAGGAGTTTTCCTCTTTAGTTGTGGTGAGGTTGGACAGCTTTGATTTAGCCAGAACAAGATCCCACTTTTGAGCCTCTGAAGCCCAAAAAACTCCTGTGAGAAATAAATCCTGCTGGGGGTTTTCTTCCCCACTGGTCAAAATGAACTTGCACCTCGTTAAAGGTGAAGGAATCCAACCCCAGGAGACAAAGCCAGGCCCTGCTCAGGCAGCATCTCGGGGAGAACTTTTAACAGTGAGGATAATTGTCCATTAATGACTTCCAATGGTTCTGTCATGGGAGCCAGATCTGCTCCAGCTCAACCCCAATGAAAACAGGGAGGTCTCCTGGGCTTTGTCATGCCAGAGATCAAACCAGAGGTTGACAATGGTCCCTTCTGGCATGAAATTCCAAGCCCGGGATTCACGGGGTCTTTAAGGCCGGGGAAGTTCCCTGAGATTGAGCCCAACCCCTCTCTCCCGGGGGGAAACACTGACCAAATCCCACCAAACAGGTCATTCCCGGGAAGCTCAGCCCTTCCAAAGGACGGGCTGTCCCAGGAGGAGCTTCCTGCACAGTCACCATCGCGGGGGAATGAACCAACTGGACGACTCTGCCACCAGCTGGATGTGCTTTTTTAACAGCTCTCCTTTCTCTGTTGTTGTTTTTTTCTTTTTTCTCCTGTCCTTGCAGGTAAATTTTATTCTTTTTATCAATATTATCAGAGTCCTTGCCACCAAACTACGGGAGACCAACGCGGGGAGGTGCGACTCGAGACAACAGTACAGGTGGGTCCCGTGGCCCCTCTGCTTTTTTGGGACAGAGCAAGGCCCTCGTGTCACCCCCATGGCCTCAGGGTGTTTGTTCACTCTGCCCTTCAGTGGGTGTTTGGTGTCTCTGCTGAGATGACAAAGAGGTTCCTGCCCCTTTGCCGGCGTTCCCCTGTTTGTTGTGTTGTGTTTTCCTTGGCTCTTCCAACTCTTCTCTCCTGATAATTTGGGTTATTCCTAGCATGGTCAAAACCAGATGGAACAAACAGATGGCTGAAACACCTCTTGGTGCTGGAGAGCTCCCAGGGCTTCCAGAACCTCCAGGGCCACCCAACCTGACCCCTGGAAAGGTGGGAGAGCAGAGTGAGGGGCTGCAAAGCACGAGCTCGTCGCCACAGCCTCCCCCTGGGAACATCCCCCCCCCTTTCCCGGAGCCAGGAGGGACATTTGGCAGCAAAACACCTCCCCATTTAGTTATTTATTTATTGCTGCCCTGTCAGGGCGCTGATTTATTTGTTTATTTGCTTCTCCCTGGCAGAAAGTTGCAGTTAATTACGGTTTGGACGGGGCTTTCCCCTCTGGAAGGGTTCAGTTCCCTCAGTGCTCTGCAGCTGCTGGACAGAGGCTGTACCAGCCCCTTCTGGGGCTGATGTTTGCCCCTGTCAGGAACTGCTGCTCCTGGGGGACCTGCTGGAACTCTTGGCAGAGGGTTTAATCCTTCAATTAGTGTCGCTGATTCCCTGAGGAGCAAACCCAGCCAAGTGCTTGGGTTGGGTGGAACCTCCCCCCAGGCCCCAACACGTGCTGAGGCTCAGCTGCTGCTTCAGCAGGAGGTTTTCCAAGTGATCTTGGACATGCTGAGGGTGTCCACCTTCCATCCCCACAGGGCACTGTCCTCCTCCCTCTGGAGATCACCCGGTCCAACCCTCCCTGCTCAACCCACTGCAGGTGGTGCAGGACCATGTGCAGGTAGAAAATGAAGGAGAACATCTTTTATGGACAGGGATTTGATACCAGTTAAAGGCTGAGGTGAAGGAGAACATCCTTTCTGGATGGACAAGGATTTGATGCCAGTCAGGGAGTGAAGGAGAACATCCTTTATGGACAAGGATTTAATGTCAGGGGCTGAGATGATGGAGAATATCCTTTATGGACAAGAACTGGATGCCAGTCAGGGGCTGAGGGCTGGGACAGCAGCACACATTCCTTCCCAGCCACCCTCCCACCCTCCCCCCATGATCCTGAGCCAAACCTGGAGACAGTCTGAGGTTGGAAAAGACGCTTCAGTGCCTTCACCTCCAGCAACATCACCCAGGAGAGGGCTGAGAGCCCATCAGGATAGGGGTTGTCTCACAGGTCATAGGAGGAGGAGGAGCTTGGAATTCCAGGTGGCCACTCCACTAATTGCCTCTCCTTCCTTGCCCCCACAGGAAGCTGCTGAAATCTACCCTCGTCCTTATGCCTCTGTTTGGAGTTCACTATATTGTTTTCATGGCTATGCCATACACAGAAGTGTCAGGGATTCTTTGGCAAGTTCAAATGCACTATGAAATGCTGTTCAACTCTTTCCAGGTACTGGCACTGGGGAATGAGGGGGGGGGAACCTTAAAGATTTCTGTGGGGAGAAGGGGGAAAGTTGCCTCTGAAAGCAGGGCTGGCTTTACAATGCGCCAGGTTTCGCTCCTGAGGTCACCTGACAGCATTTTAATAGATATAATTTTATTATATAAATATTATAATAATCTTTCTCATAGAAAGATTAGAAAATATTTGAAATTATTTTCTCTTTTCAAAGCATGATATTTGTGTTTATAAAGGCTCGGTGTGTCCAACCCCAAAAAAAACGGTCCCGTTGAAAGGTAACTTTGCCCCACAAAATAAACCCCTTTAGACCCAGGTGAGGCAGGAGCTGGTGGGACCCCCAGGGCTACTGTGCTAGTTTTATCCAAGATGATGAGTATCCCTCGTTCCAGAGGAACCTGGGGGTGGAAAGAGCAGAGAAGAGCAGCTCCCCTGCAGCCAAAGGCCCGTTAACACCTCGTCTTTTCTTCCTTGCAGGGATTTTTTGTTGCCATCATATACTGTTTTTGCAACGGAGAGGTAAGTCCCCAAAGCCCTCGGGATCCCCCTCCTTCTTTAGGTTTGTCCCACATGCACAGCTGGAGGAACAGCAGCACCTCCTGGCTCTTCAGAGCGCCCCAGCCCTGCTTTGCACTCCAAGCTCTGTCAGTCCCCGCTTGTGTTGACCAGAGACACCCAAAAAGTGACCCACTGCAAGCAGCTAATGGGATAAAAATATGGGGTGGCTTTGGCCATCTGGCTTAGATTCAGTCTAAAGCAGTCTCAGTCTAAAGAAATAGGTTAAATCTAAAATAGTGAACTCCTTTCCAGGGGAATTTCTGGGGATTCAGGTGCCTCTGGAGGTGGTTCATCCCACTTGATTTCACGGTACACGAGAGGATTCTCTCCTGGGTCTGCTCTTGGACAGAGTCCACCCACATTTCCAGCCACTCAAGCTTAACCCAGTTGCCAAATATCCCACGTGGAAAGGGGAGATTTAGCGTGGCTTTGATGATCCTCGGGGGTCCCTCCCAGCTCAGGAGATTCAGTGATTCCACGGAATTGGAAGGATCATCAAAGTCCAGCTCCTTTCTCTCCGGTTTCCCACCCGCCCCATCTGTGGGTCCCACCTCCTCCTCCTCCCACTCACGTGTTTTCTCCCCTCCCTTTTCTCCCAGGTCCAGGCAGAAATAAAGAAGTCATGGAGCAGGTGGACTTTGGCCCTTGACTTCAAAAGGAAAGCGCGGAGCGGGAGCACGACCTACAGCTACGGACCGATGGTGTCCCACACCAGCATCACCAACGTGGCCACCAGGGGAGCCCTGGCCCTCCACCTCAACACCAGGCTCATCCCAGGCGCCCTCAACGGGCACCGCAACTTGCCGGGCTACGTGAAGAACGGCTCCATCTCCGAGAATTCCATGCCTTCCTCCGGCCCGGAGCAGTACAACAAGGACGAGGAGTACCTCAACGGCTCGGGGCTGTACGACGGAGACAGGCCCACGGCGCTGGTGGAAGAGGAGAGAGAGACAGTGATGTGAAAGGAGGGAGGGGGAACGCAGCCAAAAGAAGCAAAAAAGGATGGAAAAAAGGTTCCTGGAGAGCGTTTAAGCGGGTGGAACGCCGAGGGTTTCCCGTGGAGTTTCCCCCTGTGCCGTGGAACCAGGGGTTAAGTTATGTGGGAGCTCGGCCGGTCGCGGATCCCCCACCCGTGGACTCGGCGAGCCGCGTCTCCCCCGGCGGTCCCCAGGGCAGGGCTCTCTCCACACCCTGCTGGACCACAGAGACACTGGGGGGGCTGGCCAGGGAGGGCTGGGGAGCCCCACGAGGGTCCTTGGAGCTGCTGGAGGGCGAGCAGGGCGGGAGGATCCGCGGGGAACGCGCGGTGCCGTCCCCTCGGGGGGCTGGGTCCAACCTGAGCGCGTCGTCCTTCCCGCGGGGAATCTCCTTGGCGAAGGGAGAGGTTCCTACTCTGGGCCCACAGCTCGTGGCTGCAGGATTCAGGCTGAAAACTCTCCTTCCTCTCCCCGAGTCCGGGCAGCAAGGCAGGAACCAGTGGGAATTCAGGATGGAAAATGCGGTTCTCGGAACACGCAACGTTCCTGTTCTTCCGGGCGCAGCAGAGATGGAGAGGGGCCTTCCAAGGGCAGGGAATTCACAGATCTTGGAATGGGGAAGGGGGGGGGTGGCTAAAATCAGTTCAGAGGGGACCTAACTCAGCCCTCCCTTTCTGGGGAGCTCATGGAAAGAAGCTTCATTTCATTTTTAAACCTCTAAATTGTTCCTCGTTCTGTTCTCTGAAAATCCGGATCCGTTGAATCATAAAATCCCAGGATGCTTTGGGTTGGGAGGGACATTAAAGATTATCCAGTGCCACCCCCTGCCACGGGCAGGGACACCTTCCACTGGCCCAGGTTGCTCCAAGCTGACCTGGATCACTTCCAGGGACGGGGCAGTTTGGGAAGTCCTTTAGGATGCAGGTGAGAAAAGTGGGAGAACGCTCTCTGTTCTGATCCTGTGATGTAACTGTTGAGTCACATCAGCCAGAACTTCTGAGGTGCATCCAGTCCATGCAATCAGCTGGGCCTGAGAGGGAAATTAAGGGCTAACTTCCCCCAAACTCTGAAGGCAGTCAGGAAGAGAAGCTGGGACCTTGCTCTGTGTCCCACGGCTCCTTTAACAACCTCCCAGCTTGAGCCTGACCAAAGCCCAGGGAAAACAAGGGAAAAACCTCCTCCCTTGGACTGCTGGGGCTGAGAGGGTCTGTCAGGGGCTGCAGACACACATGGGTAGCTCATGAATCATGGAATCATGGAATAACTGGGGTTGGAAAAGCCCCCCAAGGTCACAGAGTCTACCCCATGACTGATGCCCACCTTGTCCCCCAGCCCAGAGCTCTGAGTGACACATCCAGGCCTTCCTTGGACACCTCCAGGGCTGGGGACTCCAAACCTCCCTGGGCAGCCCCTGCCAAGGCCTGACCACCCTTTCCAGGGAGAAATTCCTCCTCATGTCCAACCTGCCCCTCCCCTGGCACAGCTTGGGACCATCTCCTCTTGTCCTGTAAGAGAGCTCTTTAAATCCAGGCTTTACCTCTGATGTTCTTGTCCCATTTCCCCTCATTAAAAGAAGTCAAATCCCATCACAACCATTTCCCACCAAATGGCAGCTACTGAAATGTAAATGTTCAGAGATGGATCTCTTTTCATGCTCTTTCCTTCTGCCCCTCCTGGTTTTTCTCCCTCAAAGCAATGTCTTGGTCGTCCTTTCACGGCTGGAACAGAGAAAAGAGACCAAAAAACTCCAAGCAGTGACTCGGTGTTTGCTCGTGTTTGTCACTCAGGATTAAGAAGGTGTTTGACAATCACTCAGCCAAGTTCAAGGAATCAGCAAAAGCCATGAAATTATTTATAAACAAACGCAACACCCTCAGCAAACACAGCCCTCCCTGACACGGGTTTGGCACTGGATTATTGAGAATAAATGTCTAAAACCTCTTGTTAGATAAATTTACACAGGCACGGGGGATGTGCAGAGGAAGTATTTTATTTTAAGCCTTTTTTAAGTGCAAATCAGGAATAATAGATTTTTTTTTTTTTGGGGGGGGGTGGTTGGAATTTGAATAAAAAAAATTCCTGCAAAAATTGAGGGAATGCAGATACCAAACCAGGGGGAAAAGTGACATCCAGGCACGGCAGAATGTGTTTGTCAAAGCCTGTTCCTGCCATTCCTGGGCTGATCCCAAACTCCTGATTTGAGTGTTTGCATCAGGATCCATCAACTAGAGATCCAAGGTCGTCCTTCCCTGGTTTCAGTGAGGAAGGGTCAGACCTGTGGTGTCTCAAGACAGAGGATAAACCCCAATTCATGGCTGGGATTTGCTCTGGAAGGAGAAGCAGAGGCCAAAGCCTTTGGATGCAGAGCATCCCCTTCCCTCCCTCCATCACCAGGAGCTGAGGACATTTCTCAAGGAGGGTTTATCCCCATCCAAAGGTCTGGGTCCACCTGGGGGGACAGTGGGAGATGAATCCCACCCTGGCACGTTCAGCTCATTTTGCCTCTTCCATTCCCACCCACAACACCACAACCTACTTTTCTCCCCCAAGTCCCTTCCCCTTGATCTCCCTCTTTTCCAGGTGGACACACACAGAGCTCTTAAATCCTCCTCAGCCTTTCATTTCTCCAGGATGACTTCTGGCAGCAGTTTTGTCCTCTCTGCTTTGCAGACAAACGTTTTTACACCTCCCTCTCCCCTGCTTGGTCCTGGTTCAGATGAGATCATGTCTTGTCGTATTCCCCACCACCCCTCAGCTCTGCTGCCTCTTGCCTGATGCATTTTGGAGCCAAGAGTTCACGAAGATCTCCCAAAATCCAATTCTCCAGCCAGGGATTGGCTTTGTTTGTCTGTTTATGGGCAGTCAGCTGAAGGTCACGGAACATCCCCGGTGCTGGGCAGAACTTCTCACTTTTTAAACTATAAAAACACACCAAAGGGGGAAGATCTCCAAGGTTTTCTTCCTGTTTATCGCCTTGTCAAACTCAATATCTGGATTAAAGCTTTTAACTTCAGGTTCTGATGGATCAAAAGGTCGAGAAAACCTCATTTATAGGTTGAGTTCTACTTTTTTTTTTTCCCACTGGCTGATTTTTCTGCACCTTCCACCTCAAAAGCTTCAGGTTTGGCAGGGCCCAGGAACAAGGGAAGAGGTTGTGGAGGAGCTGCCCCAGCTGATCAGAAGTAATTAGGGAAGCTGATGAACCTGGCAGAGAAATTATTGCCTAATTAGGATTTCTCCTGATTGAGGGAGTTCTGAGACAGCAAATTGAGGGTGTAACAGTGTCAGTACAACTTTCTCTTCTCTTTCACCCCCACTGGCACTTCTCCCTTTTATCTCACCTGAAAAAGTGGTAAATTAGAACAAACTCAACTTGAGAACCTGGAATGTGCATCCATTAGGGATGAAATCCTGACCCCAGGAAAACCAACCCCCCCAATAAATGTCTGTGGATATCCATGGAGTGGGTTTCACCCATAAATTCTGCAGAGGGAAAGGGCAGTGATTTAAAGAAATTACCTCCCCCCCCCTTCCCAAAACCTTCCTGGGATTTCAGGGTGGCTTTTTCCTTTGGATCAAGAGCACGGCAGGAACTCCCCAGAGCAGAAATCAAGAGGTGGCTCTGAGGGGCACTTTCCTCTCCTGAAATGCTCCAGGAGTGACAGCATCATTTTGCCCTGGGAGCAGCTCCTGCACGTGGGGATTTAGGACGTGGCGGACCCTCGGCCAGAAAAGGGCACGGGATTAAAATGTTTGGGATGGGTGGGATTAGCACGAGCCGGGTTTCCAAAATGCCTGGGGTTCCATCCACCCAAATAGAGCTGCAATAGCCACTGGAAAGGGCTGAGAGCGAGGCAGGCAGCCCTCAGGTGCCCAAAACAGGAGACAAAACAATGAGCTCACCAGAGAAGCAGCATCTATTTAAACCACAGCCTTCCAACAGGCACGAGCCCTTCCAACTCCAGACCTGAGCCCTTCCAACTCCAGACCTGAGCCCTTCCAGCTCCAGACCTGAGCCCTTCCAACTTCAGACCTGAGCCCTTCCAACTCCAGACCTGAGCCCTTCTAACTCCAGACCTGAGCCCTTCTAACTCCAGACCTGAGCCCTTCTAACTCCAGACCTGAGCCCTTCTAACTCCAGACC
>JAWWES010000081.1:946960-963748 GCA_035583135.1 Lophotriccus pileatus | reverse complement strand
ACCCTCCCAGCCAGCAATTCCTTCCCAGTATCCCACCTATCCCTGCTCTCTGGCAGTGGGAAGCCATTCCCTGTGTCCTGTCCCTCCATCCCTTGTTGAAGTGTTTTCCCTCCCCTTATTTGTGTAAAAAAAAAACATAAAAAGCTTCACCAGATTAAAATTAAAATTAAAACCCCCTGGATTTCTAAACCCTTCCCATTCCAGGTTTGCCTGGCTCTGTGTCGCTGGGCTCTTCCAGCCTGCACTAAAAGCAGCTGGATTTCATTCCAGGGGCCACGTTTGGGTTTGTCCCCCCTGATGTCAGAGCCTCACCAAGGCTGGCTGGGGCTCTGCAAGACTTGGAGCAGCTGGAAAACACCTGGATCAGTGGATAAGGGGCTGCCCAGACTGCTCAGTGACCGTAGACCAGGAAATCAAAGCCCCCCCAGGAACTGACGGCTGGTTTCACTCTGGACTTACCCGTGGAATCCCAGGAGCGGTGATTTCCACTGTAAATTAATTAAAGCCCTTTTTCCCTGCTATAAATTAATTAGTTTTCCTCCCAAACTGAACCATCCTCTTCCCTGGGCTGGCACGAGCCTCGGGAGCTGCCCTTGCCTTTTCCCAGCATCATTCCCGGCTGCTTCCCAAGCCCTCTCCCACCTTTCCTCCCCGACTTTCCCTCTCACCTTCAATGCCTGGGCTTTGATTCCTTCACCATCATCCAAGCCCAGCCCTCTTTATCTCCCCCCCTCCTCCATTCCCAGCCCCAAATCCCGAGTTCCTCGGGATCGGAATCCCCGGGAAGGACGCAGGGATCCAGGGGATCCTGAGCTTTCTCCCAGTTTTGGCTGAGGATGCACCAGCTCTTGAGGGGCTTCTCCTTCCAGCATTCCCTGAAATGCTGATTAGACATAGAATAATCCTGGAATGGTTTGGGTTGGAACTTAAGGATCATCCAGTTCCTTGGGCTCCAACCTGGCCTTGGACACTCCCAGGGATCCAGGGGCAGCCACAGCTTCTCTGGGAAATCCATTCCAGTCCCTCCCCAGCCTCCCAGCCAGGAATTCCTTCCCAATATCCCATTTAAACCCCCTGTGAGCCAGTCTGAGGGATCAGGTCCCAGGAAAACAGGGAAGAGCCATCACATCAACCCCCAACATCCACCAGACTCCAGCTTTTCCTGGGAGCAGAGAAACGCAACCCTTTGCCCTCCCTGGAGGGTTAATTCCTAACAAAACCCTTTATCCCGACCTGCTGCAATTACTGCACCTGCTGAGGAGTTAATTACACACCTAATTGGCTGCACTTGTCTCCCTGAGACTTCCAGGCATTTCCATGGATAAACTTCCCGCAGCTGCAAAGGGAATTCTCACCTGGGGAAAACCATCCCTGGAGGGACCCGCGTGGAATATTCTCAGCCAGCTTCCACTTCTCCTCAGTCCTTGGGATTCCCCAGAGGGAGGAGTCATTAATAACATTAATAACAGCGTGGCTTTGCTGTTTATTAGTGACATTTGGAAGCTTCAAACGGCTCCAAGATGTTGGTTTGCTCCATAAAGCTCCGTCCGCAGCGGTTGGAGCCGGGAAAGGGCTGGGGGAGGTTGGGCTGGCCTTGGAAACAGCTTTTTATTGGGAGCTTTCTGCTCTCTAACAATCAGGGAATAAATCCAGCAGGAGTTTTATTGGGACTCCCGGGGTGTCCTTTCTGTCAAATATCATAATCTGGAGGGGAAGGAAATCTTCCAAAGCTGGAAGGAGTTCCTGGATCTCTCGTTTAACAGGGATTTTAAAAGGGGAAATAGGATGACAAGGGTTGGTCAGGAATGGGCTCGCTGGGCCAAGGAAAAGGGTTTCCCTGGAGCCTTCTCTCTTCCAGGTGAGCCCCCCCAGCTCTCCCAGCCTGGCTCCAGAGCAGAGGGGCTCCAGCCCTGGCAGCAGCTCCGGGGCCTCCTCTGGACTCTCTCCAGCAGCTCCAGAAGGAAAATTTGCAGGAACCTGCTTTGGATGTGAGGACAACAGCCAGGAGAGGGGTTTGTTCCCTTCCTCTGCCAGAAGGAACAACAATCCCCGTTCCCCAGAGCTGGAAGAGGCAGCAGAAGCTCCCAGAACTCCTGGCTGGGAGGTGGCATTTCCAAGGAAGGGAGAAAGGGATCCTGGTTTTTTACAGGCAGGGATGAAGCAGAGGGAAGGGCCAGGAGGCTCCTGCAGGGATGGGATTGACATCCCTGGATCTGGGCTCTCTGCACTTGCTGGGAAAAGGCAGGGAAGGATCAGGTTCCCAACGAGCCAGAGGAAAACAGGGCATCCTAAGGATGGGAAAGGCTGTGGGGATCCCTGCTCCATGCCAGGATCCCTGTCCCACACCAGGATCCCTGTTCCATGCTGGGATCCCAATCCCACACCAGGATCCCTGTCCCAGGATCCCAGTCCCACACCAGGATCCCTGTTCCATGCTGGGATCCCAATCCCACACCAGGATCCCTGTCCCAGGATCCCTGTCCCACACCAGGATCCCTGTCCCAGGATCCCAGTCCCACATCAGCCTCAGTCCCGGGGCCTGGAGCTGATCCCAGCTTGAGCCTGGAATAAAACCTGGAACCACATGGGAAAGGGCAAAGCCAGGAGGTTTCATTTCACTTTGTCCTAAAAGAAAATGTTTTCCTTTGCTCTCATTCCCAGGTGACGTTTCCAGGGAGAGCTGAAAGGGTGACAGTTTTTCTTCCAAGGACTGGGAAAAGCTGGGCCCGAATCCAGAGGCAGTTTAAAGGGAAGGAGGGAAAACTCTTCTGCTTCCCATCCTGGAAAAGGAGAGGCCACAAAGGTCTGGGTGAGGCGGGGAGGGAAGGGCAGGGGGATGCATGGATGGAGGGAGGGATGGATGGAGGGATGAAAAGCCTGGCTTTCCAGAGCCCAGCCGTTGGGAAGAGCTGGACACGCAGACTTTGTTCCTGGAGCTCTGCTGACACCTACAGGGCATTCCAGGGATGAGGCCACGGCTCCAGGAGGGACCGAGTTCATGGAATTATGGGATCCCAGAATGGTTTGGGTGGGAAAGGACCTCAAAGCTCATCCAGTGCCACCCCCTGCCACGGGCAGGGACACCTTCCACTATTCCAGGTTGCTCCAACCTGGCCTTGGACACTTCCAGGGATCCAGGGGCAGCCACAGCTTCCCTGGGAAATCCATTCCAGGCCCTCCCACCTTCCCAGCCAGGAATTCCTTCCCAATATCCCGTTTAAACCTACTCTGTGTCAGTCTGAAGGGTCATCCCATCCCAGGAACCTGGAACAGGGAACCTGGATCACTCCTGGATCATCCCAGCCCACCTCAGACTTCCATGAACTGAATCCCACTGTTCATTGTCCCAGGGAAGGGAGGGGACAAGGCCTGAGGTCTCCATGGACAGGAGAGGGATGAGGTGCCTCCTCCAGGAGCGACAACTTCTTCCAGCATGGAATTTTTTATTAGGAAAAGATCCATTAACAACAAACTACATCAATTAAAAAACACTCAGAGGAGGAGTGGAACACTCTGGAGGGGTGGGAAATTTTGGGAAGCAAGGCCAATCCCACGTTAAAGTCAGCTGGATGCAGAGCAGCCAACAGGGCCTGACCCAACAGCCCCTTCCCACAGGAATTCTGGGTGTTCCCATGGATGTTCCCAGCTCTGCAGGGAGACCTCGTGGTGCCTGCACAGGAACAGGAGCCCCAATCCCTTGGGAAAAGGTCCTGCCTCTCCAAGGGCCGTGTGGGCATCTCCTTCCTTTCCCAGCAAGAGGAGAGCAAGTCTGGATTGGCCTTGCCTGGAGTTTTTCCCACTTTTCCGTGCTCCGAGTCCCAGCAGGTGAGTTCCAGCCAAGGTGGGCGTGTCCTGCTCCCTGTGATCCCGGGGAGTTCGCCAGGAATGCTCCTCAACAGCCAGCCAGGCTCCTGGGATGTGCCCCCCTCCTCCAGGCACGGCAGGATTCGGGAATTCCTGGGAAAGGGCTGGATGTGTCCCAGGGAAGGGGGTGGGAGCCGCATCCAGCTCCGACGGATCCCTCAGTCGGAGTCGCTTCCCTCCTGCTTGGCTGATCCCACGGCAGATGCCAACTCCTCCTCCTGCCCTTTCAGCCTCTCCCCTGCAGGGACACACATGGATAAGGATACACCTGGGAATCTTCCTGGGAAGGGCTGGAGCTCCCCCCGTCCCTCCCTGGCCCCGGAGCAGCTCCGATCCCTGTGGAATGGCAGCCCCTCCCTGCCCCAAACGCACGGATCAGCTCGGCAATGGCTCTCTGGGTCCTCTTCTCCAGCTTCTCCAGCTTCTTGGCCACGTCCCGCTTCAGATCCCTGGGGAGGAGACACCTCAGGACAATCCCACCCGGACACGGGGGCCACACGGCCCCTTTCCCGGCGGAACAGAAATCCCTCCTCCTTCCCAGGGGCACCAGGAGCAGGACATGGAACCCTTGGAAAACCAACCCCATCCGTGGTGCCAAACATCCCACAGGGATCCGCAGGAAAAGGGAATTCTGGTGCCTTCCTCACCAGCTTCCAATTCCATAGAATCCCGGAACGGTTTGGATTGGAAGGGACCTTAAAGGTCATCTCATTCCAACCCCCCTGGATCAGTCCTGGATCAACCTATCCCAGGAATCTGGCACAGGGAACCTGGATCACCCCATCCAAGGAGCCTGGCACTTGGATCAGCCCTGGATCAGCCCTGGATCAGCCCATCCCAGGACCTGGCACAGGGAACATGGATCACCCCTGGGTCAGCCCATCCCAGGAACCTGGCACTTGGATCACCCCTGGATCAGCCCATCCATGGAATCTGGCACCTGGATCACCCCTGGATCAGCCCATCCATGGAATCTGGCACAGGGAACCTGGATCAGCCCATCCCAAGAACCTGGAACATCCCTGAGTCACCCCATCCCAGGATCCTGGCACAGGAAACCTGGATCAGCCCATCCCAGGACCTGGCACAGGGAACCTGCCCAGGTGTCCCATGGGACACCTCCCACTTTGTTCTCCCAGCACTTTTAACCCCCAGATCAGGTTTTCCCGGATATTTCTGGCCCTTTGAACCCATCCTGGAGAATCCCGAGGTGCTGGAAGCGCCGACTCCGAGCTCCTCAGGCACTCACCAGTCCGGTTTCCTGGGAGCCAGGTTTGCCAGATCCTGAGGAGGAAGAGGAGACACCCAGTGAGGGGTGAAGGCCAGGATGGAGCCAGGACACAGGGAATGCCTGGGAATTACCTACCACCTCATCGATGATGGGCTCGGGCTTGGCCGCTTCCAGCTGCTCCTTCACCGTGTCCTCCACTAGATGGAGAAACAGGATCAGCGTCAGGACGGGGAATCCCACGGGATTGGCTCCCCAGTCCTACATCTTGGCCTTAAAAACAGTTTGGGACAGTGTCCCTCCACCACCCAAACCCTGGGGAGGCTCCTGAAAATCCTCTGGGAATGATGCAGCTCCACAGACAGCACCGTCAGCAAAAGGCCTGTTGGGTGTGAGGCCTGTTCCCGTGATCCTGCAGGGATCAGCTGTCCAGGGGGGTGGAATTGGACTCCCCCTGACTCCTTTACGAGGTCTGAGACGGTCTGGAGGAGTCCAACCCGGCACAAAGGTCTGGAGATCTCAGGGATAACGGGAAAACGGGTGGAAAACAGCTGAGCCCCCCCAGCTCCCTCAGCCCCTCCTGCTGCTCCAGCCCCTTCCCAGCTCCCTTCCCTTCCCTGCACAGCTCCAGCCCCTCCGTGCCCTTGTTGTGACATTCAGAGGAATTCTGAAGCTTTTCCAAAGGCACCAGGAAGCTGCAGTGCCAGCATTCCCACCTCGGAGCTTCCAAAGGCACCTTTTGATTGGGGGGGGTGTTTTTAAAGGGATCTATTCCAGGAAGACTCCACGTTCCAAGATCAAGGGAACTTCTCCCCCTTCCCTTCCCCTTCTGGAAGCTCGTGGAGGTCAGAGCTGGGCAATCCCAGCACTGATGTTTGTTTAAGGAGAAGGCAAACAAAAAGCAGCCGGAATCTCCTTGAGGACCAATCCTTTGGCTTGGGGCTGGAATTGCTCCCCCCTCCCATCACACTTGAGCAAATCAGGGTGTGAGGAGGAGGATGCAACATTCCAACACCCCCCAGGGCTCCAAGGACCTCACACTGGGACACAACCAGCGGATTTTCCACCCTGGAGCAAGAGCAGCTTTCCAAGGACCTTCCCAAGGCCTTGCTTCCCACCTGAGGCTGGTTTTCCTGGGGGCAGCTTCCTCTTCTTCAGCTCCTCATCCTCGGGCTCATAATTCCGCAGCTTGATCTCCCTGCGGAAAACAGGGAAGAGCACAAGGAGTGAAACCTCCCAGGGAAGAACAGGGAAGAGCCCGGAGCGATGAGACACGTCTGGGATGTCCCAGACTGTGGTAGCGAGGGGGGAAACGGCATCAGGAGCCAGAGAGGCAGCTGAAGTCATGGAATCATGGAATTGTTCAGCTTGGAAAGGCCTCCAAGGTTGTCAAACCCAGCACTGCCCAAGCCAGCACTGCTCCACGTCCCCAGGTCCCACATCCACGTGGATCTGAAATCCCTCCAGGAATGGGGACTCCATCCCTGCCCTGGGCAGCTGAGATAAAGTATGGAATAACAGAATGGATGGGATCTTAAGGATCATCCCATTCCACCCCCTCCCCTGGGCAGGGACACCTTCCACTATCCCAGGTTGCTCCAGCCTGGCCCCAGACAATTCCAAGGATCCAGGGGCAGCCACAGCTTCTCTGGGAAAACCATTCCACCCTCAGATCCAAGATTCCTTCCCAAGATCAGGCCAGGAGGGTGATGGGACTCACAGACACTCCTGGGACGATCCCACCTGGACCCCTGGAGCTGGTACCTCAGCACACCACCGGGAAACAGGGACAGCATTCCCAGAGCTGGGATCCAGGGCTGTGAAGGCAGCACGGGAGGGATCCCAGGCCACAAACACCTTCATCCCAAGGCCAGCAGCTCCTGTGCAGGGATCCCACAGTTCTGGGGACACACTCCAAGGTCTGTTACACCCAGAGGCTCCTCCAGCACCTTCCCCTCCTCATTAAACAGCGGGAGAAAACAAACCCTAATTGCTGCCTTTAATTAACGGTGCGAGGTCAGAGCGGCTCCTGCAGCTGCTCCGGGAATTCCCAGGGCCCAGCACTTCCCACTGCTCCTGCAGGGCCTCTGGGAATCACCCCTCAGCTGGAGCAGAAGTGTCTCCTCCCTCTGAGAATTTAGGGAGCTGCAGCATTCCAGAGGGAAGGGATGGACACACACACAGCGTCACCTCCGAGCCCCTCAGGGGGGAACATTCCCTGCTCTGGGTCAGGAATGCCTCAAATCCACTTTTCACTCCTGGCAGGGCAGTCAGGAGGGAGAGCAGCTCCCCTGGAAGGAGGAGGGTGGGCAGTGGCACGTTGGGAATGTGTGGAATGCCCAGTTATCTTGAAGCAAAACAGGCCCCTCTGAGCTGCTCCCAGGCCGGTTTTGCTTCACTGCTCCAGCCCCAAGGGCTGTGGAGCCAACACTGTTCCAGAGGGCTTTCCAAGTGCTTTTCTTCCCTCGGGAACAGCAGGAATGGGTGTGCCAAGAAACCCCATAGCAGGGATTTCCTCACTGGTGCAGGTTCCTCGTTCCCATTTCACTCCCAAAACAGCCACTTGGAGCTGCTTCAGGAGCAGCTTCCCGATTTCCCTCCCTGAGGACAAGGCTCTTCCCTCCAGGGACACCAGGAAAACTGGACTGAGATCCCAAAATCCCACAATGGTTGGGGTGGGAAGGGGCCTTAAAGACCATCCAGTTCAGGGATACCTTCCACTATCCCACATTGCTCCAGCCTGGCCTTGGACACTCCCAGAGATCCAGGGGCAGCCACAGCTTCTCTGGGAAATCCATTCCAGTCCCTCCCCACCCTCACAGCCAACAATCCCTTCCCTGTATCCCACCTAAATCTCCACTTTTCCAGTGGGAAGCCATTCCCTGCGTCCTGTCCCTCCATCCCTTGTCCCCAGCCCTCTCCAGCTCTCCTGGAGCCCCTTTAGGCCCTGCAAGGGGCTCTGGAATCTCCCTGGATCCTTCTCTTCTCCAGGTGAGCCCCCCCAGCCAGGGGGATTCAGACACCTAAATCCCTGCTCTCCCTCCTCCAGGTGTCCCTTTCCTCCTGCCCGTGTCCCCCATGGAAGGGACCCCCTCTGGACCATCCCTGGGGATGATCCCTGGCAGCATTTCGGGAAGCACGGCTGGAGGATCCTGGAGCAGAGTCGAGGTGAGGTTTTTTTGTGCCCAGATTCCAACCAGAGGACCTGCCGGGTGACATTCCTGAGCTCGGATCGCCTTTCCCAAGCCTGGCTCCTCCCAGAAATCCACCTCCGGGAGCGGCACAGCCCAAGCCTTTTTTCAGGATGCTTTCTCAGGATGACTAAGTGTCAAACAGCTCCGGTTCTCCTGCAGTTTGAGGAGCTGAAGGTTATTTTTCCTCCCCTCCCTTTTCCCAGCCCTTCCCTGGATTTTTAGCTCCGCTTTTAACGAGCCTGCTTGGCACGACCACCCCAATCCCAGCCCTCCCCCTGCTCCCTGGGGAGGGGGTGGCAATTCCAAACTCCAGCCGTGGCCCCACGCAGGGAGCCGTGTCCCAGCCGGGCTGTTTTTCCCGGTGGGAATGAGGCGGAAAGGCCAAGGTCCATCCCCACCCTGCTCCTCACAAAGGCTGCGCTTCCTGCTCGGGGATTAAAACACGAGTGGTTCCAAAGCCGAGCTTCAAAGAGGAATCCTCCCCTCCAGGAGAGGTGGGATGGAGGGATCAGCCGAGCCGGGATTCCCGGGAGAGGAGCGGGATCGGCACAAAGGGCTCTGCCCTGGGAGTTTGGGAGAGAGAAAAGAACCAGGAACAAAAGGACACTGAAAAAAAAGGGGGATGGGCAGGGAGGGGAAGGTTTGAGAGGAGCAGGAACTAAAGAGGAAGAGGCTGAGAAAGGTGTGGGAATGTGGGAGGGTGGGAACGGTGGAGCCGGAGCCGAGAGGGTTTGTCCTTCCCCTGCGTGGAATCCCCAGCCCTGGAAGTGTCCGAGGCCAGGCTGGAGCAAGCTGGGATGGTGGAAGGTGGCCCTGCCCAGGGCAGGGGGTGGGATGGGAGGATCCTTAAGGTCCCTTCCAGCCCAGCTCATCCCGGGATTCTCCACAGGGTGGGATGGAGGAGGAACCATCCCGGACACCCCGGGATCTGTTCCCTCCTCAGCCAAGGGATCATTCCCTGAACCACCACATTTCCCAGGAGAGCTCCAGGTGGTTTCCCCCTTGAGCTGCAACTGGTTTGCAGGGAAGGCAGAATTCCATTCCCAGGAACTTCCCAAATTCAGGGGGAAAACCCAGCGGGTTATCCCAGTCCGCCTCCTGCACCAGGACGTTTGTGCCCAGCACTTCCCTTTTCCAAAGGGCTCCCAGGGCTCTGCCACACCCTTGGGAAACCAAAATCCAAGAGGAGATGGAATTATGGGCTCTTTTTTGATCCTGCTAAAAACTCACCTCGGATTCTGGGGGGGAAAATGGGACGTTTAAGGAGGAAAGGATAAGTAAATCCAAAGCCAAGGATTTGGGATGCAAACATTCCCTGCGGAGATCTCGCCCTGCTTTGCCTTGCAAAGCTCCCTCTGGATCCCAACAAAACAAGCTGGGGCTGGAAAGGTGGAAAAAGGGGGAAATCCACGGGGAAAGCAAAGCTGTCACCCCAAAAGCTGCCTCTCCAAAGGGTTCCTTGGATTTGAGGGCAAAGGGGAAAATCCACATGGAAAATCCATGTGGAGAGCAAACTTTTCATCCCACAAGCTGCCTCTCCAAAGGCTTCCATGGATTTGAGGCCAAAGCTGGCTGGAGATGGAATCTCCTACTCAACCCCCCCCTCAACACCTTTGCTCTCCACCTGTGGAATTCCAAAGACTCCCAGGCAGGAGAAGGGTTAAAATGGGTTAAAAAGCAGGAAAAAAAAATAGGTTTGGGTTTTTTTTTTTCCCCATTGAGAGAATGAGCTCGGAATTCCAGGGTGGGATGAGCAGCCCAGGGATGGGGCACACAAAGCAGCTCCGGGATCAGGTGGCAGGGCTGGAATTCAAGAGCAGGTGATCCATTATTCAGCACATTCCCAGCATCTCCAGCTCCTGTTTCAGCCTCGCGGCTCTCCCGAATCCGACCACGCGGAAAAGTCACTCCCAGGGATCTCCAGGAGCACTTCCAGCCCCAAATCCATGAGGAAACATAGCCTTGTTTCCCACACAAGGGATATGTTTCCTGCAGGGAAAATCCTCCTGGGAATTCCCAAATATTCCCAAGAAACAGCAAGGCTTTGCTCTGGTCGTTTCCAGCTCCCCCTGGGGGAGGTTTTTAGGGATAAAGAATGGGAAAAAGTCACATCCCACATTTTTCAAACACACCCCTCCTTTGGGTCTCCCAAAAAATCCTTGATGGGAGTTTTTAGGGCAGGAAAACGACTCCAGAGGCAGCTGCTCCTGCCTGGAGTGACTCCCTGGCTCAGCTGGGTTTGTGCTCCCATTTTCCAGGGACAAAAACAAGCCATGTGAATCCATGGAAGAAAAAAATTCCCACCCTCAAAACACCCCAAAACCAGGAATGGCTGGGAAATCCAGGGAAATCCCAGCACCTCTGATGGCACTGGAAACACTGCCACTCAACCTCCCAGGTTTTCCCTCTTTATTCCCAGAGTTTTTAAGGCTGGAAAAGCCCCCCCAAGATCATCAAATCCAACCATCGCCCACCTCGGATTATTTGCACTTGGAATTCACGTTAAAAACTGAGTGAAACTGCACAGAAGGGAAAACCCTCACTGAAAACACATCCCAGGGAGAGAAAAGTGGGAATAAATCCATCCTTACCTGTGCTTGATGGGCTCCTCATCCTCCTCCTGCCTGGGAATTTTGTTCTCTCGTTCCCCACTGTCCTTGTTCTGGAAAACAAACAAGGTGGATCAGTCGGGATTTGGCCCCTCTGGGAACGAGGGAGAGCAAAAAACCAGCCCCAAATTCCTCAGGGATTGGGATATTTGATCCCTTGGATGAAGGGGATGAGAGAAGATAAAAGAGACAATAAAGGTTTAGGAAGGGAGGAAGCCGTGCAAAAAATCTGGGAATCCACTCCTGGCCCCTTTTCCCTCCTAATTTATCCTCTTGGATGTTTAAACAAGCTGGAAAACGTGGGATCAAAGAGGGATCAGCACAACAGAGGGTGGGATTTCAGCTCCAGAAATGCAGTTTCTCTTGGGAAGAGGCTCATTTTGCACCCCCAGACCCCGGGATGAGCAGCTAATGAGAGGAATTCCTGATTATATTTGTCCTCCAGGCAGGCCCAGGTCTGGAATGTGAACATTCCCATCTGGGAAGGGATTTGTTTGGTTCTCCCTCTGATTAAATGATTCCAACCACTAAACAAAGCATTTTATTTGTTATTTCCCAATAACACCTCCCACCAGCCCAGGTTGCTCCAACCTGGCCTTGGACACTTCCAGGGATCCAGGACCAGCCACAGCTTCTCTGGGAAAGCCATTCCAGGCCCTCCCCACCCTCCCAGCCAGGAATTCCTTCCCAATATCCCACCTAAATTTATCCTCCTTCAGTTTAAAGCCATTCCCTGTGTCCTGTCCCTCCATCCCTTGTCCAAGCCCCTCTCTTGGAGCCAATCCCAGGATCCCAATGTTATTTCCAGCTAAACCAATCCCAAATCCCTCCAAGAAGAGGGAATGTTTCCCAACAAACAGCTGACTCATCCCTGTATCCCAAACTTCCAGCCTCTGCTCTGCAGCCTGGGTTAAAAATTAGATCCCAAGCAAACAGGGAAAGGAGCCAGGAACCGGCTCCATTCCGGGCCTGGAATTGTTCGGGATCAGCTCCTGCTCAAAGGGCAACAAAAACATTCCCACTTTTTAACAAGAGGGAAAAAGAACAAGAATCATCCCTGCATTTGCAATTTTAGTTGGATTTTTAACTCCATGTTAACCTTGGGATACTCACACAGACACTCCTTGTCCAATAAATACACAACCAATTCCATGAATGACCAGGAAGAGGCTCTGGAGCTCATGGAATGCCCATCCCTGAGGGATCAGGAATGGCTCCTTCCCACCTATTTTCCTTGCAGGAAAGCCAACTCTCCAACCCAGCTTTCCCAGCTCTTGGTTACCTGGGAAATGGAAAATTTTAAGGAATATGGAGCTTTCCCTTGGGCTCCAGCACATCATCAGGCTTTTTCCACGTGGCAGGAGCATTCCAGGGAATGCCCTCTCATCCTGTCCCTTGTTCTCTGGGAACAGAGCCTGATTCCCACCTGGAGCTGATGATTCCCACCTGGATCCCACATCCTGGGGAAATCCAGCACATCCCACCTTGCCCTAAACCGAATTTCCACGACAAAAGTGATCGAGCGGAATCCCCGAGATCTCCGTGTTTAAGGATTCCAGGACGGTCACATTCCCAGCCAAATGGTTCCTTGGCACAAGGAATTGTCTCTTTTGGAGGAGATAAAAGGAAGGCAGTGCTGGAAAAAAAGCTGGATTTCTCCAGGTCTTTGCTGCCAGCTGAGCTGGAGCTGCTCCTGTTCCCTATTTTCTGGTAGCTGGGAAAGGGAAAGGTTCAAATCCATAAAAACATCCCAGCCTCATCTCCCAGGGAACTGGTGGTGATATCCACTGTTTTCCTTGGAATTCCTTTGGATTGAAGGAGACACAGAGGTGAGCTCAGCTCCCAGGGAAGTTCCTTCATCCCAGGATGGCACCTCCTGGTACCTTTTCACTCCCCCCAGCCAAGGGGAAGCTCAGGAGCCCTGGAATCCTGGCCCAGCCCTGCCCTCACCTCCAGGCTTTTCCAAACATTCCAGAGGCCAAGAGCCAAGTCCTGAACCTCCCCCTGGCAGTAAAACGGCCCTGAAATCCACCAATTCCCCAGGGAGCCAAAAAAAAAAACCCCAGGATCACAATTAAACCCTTAAAACCATCCTTAAACCCTCCTCAGGATCCAGGAGCCGCCGCTGGTTTTCCGGGAGCTGCTTGGAATCCGTTTGCACATGGAGATAACGGGATCAAAGGAGGGCTGAACCCGGTGTGTCCCTGCTGCTCCTTCCTCCCTGAATCCCTAATCCTGGTTACTATGGAAATGGTTCAATCCCAGCCGGAGCGGCGGGACTTCCATCGGAACAAAAGCGCCGCGGAAAAAATCCAGCCCCTCGTCCCCGTGTCCTTGGGAAATAAATCCCTGGCTCCCGGTCCCTGTTTCTGCAGGGAATGATTTGATTTTCCAACAGAACACTCTGTTTATATCCTGGAATTCCCTGTGGTCACAACCTTGTGAATCCCAGGAAAAAAGATCCAATCCCTTCGGCACAAACACCTGGATCTGTGGAATTCTTTCCCAACCCTCTGGGCTCGTTTTCCTTCCCTGGTTTGGAACCATCCCAGTTTCAAGGATGGGGAATTTAAACCCTCATTCCCAAAAAAAAAAGGTGTGTTGGAAAAGCCTGGTGAAAAGCTGGGAAGGTTGGATTGCAGAGGAATTTTCCATTCATCTTCAATTCCCTCGGAGCATCCAAGCAGGAATGAAGTTGGGATGATCCTGGTGATGTCCATCAGCATCTTTCCATCTGGGAAAACCAGGCTGGGAGGGGAAAATCCCTCTTTTTCTCCCGGAGCAGCTCCAGTGACACCTTAACTCCCGGAATTCCATCCGTCCCCTCCGGCTGCACCTTCCCGTGTCCGATGCTCACCTTCAAGGATTTCCCTTCCCACAGAATTCCCACAGAATTCCCACCAAACCAGCCAAAAAGGGATGAAAAGGTGCCAATAAAAGCTGGTTCCCCTCCGGAATGAGCTCATTCCAGGATCAAACACGAGGCAGGAAAAGCTGGGATGTGGCACAGCAGGATCCACTCACACACGGGTCAAATTCCAGGGAATTCCAGGGCCTTGGGAATTCCAGCCAAGGGAAAACACTTGGATTTCTTTGCTCCCTCCCCTCAAAGCTGTCAAGCAGGAACAGGCAGGTCACTGCTTTCCAGGGATGCTGGAGAGGAGCTGGGAATAAGCAGACATGGAATTCTATCCCCATATTTGTACATCCTTTAAGGAAACAAAGCCCCAACTTCCTAAAACGGCCAGAGCAGCTCCTGATTTCCCAGGAATGTCTTCAGGGATGGACCCAGCAAACACTGCTCCTTCCTTGGAGCCCTCAGTGTGTGCTTTTCCCCAATGGAATAACTTCCCTGGGCTCTGTTTCTCGGGATCGGGAAGCGCTTTGGCTCCAGCAGGACAGGGATGGAGCAGAAATTAAGGAAATCCAAGCAAAACTCATGGAAAACCGAGGGCAGCAAGAAGGGAACTGTGGGATCACAGCAACCCTCAGCTGGGAAAACCTTTGCAGGTTTTTTGGGATGGCAGGGAAAGGGCGGAAAGGCGGGAGAACATTCCATTGCCAGGGGAAAAGGAGCAGCTCCTGCCCTTCCTCCCGCTCCCGCTTTTCCTGCCGCCACGGGAAGGTGTGGAGCCAATCCAGCCCCGAACAAAAGCTTGGGATGCAGCCAAAGGAATCTTTTCCGGCACCACCAACGCTCCGGGGCCGCAGCGGGGCTGGGAGTGAAGGAGCATTCCCACAAAAACACGGGAATGCTCCTGCTTTTCCAAGGATTTGGGGGGACAGAGCGGCAGGAAGAGCTGTGGCTGGGTGAGGAATGTTTGGGATGCAGGGAGGAATGTCCCCCGCACATCCCACTTGATTTTTGCACAGGGAGAATCCTGTGATATATTCCCACAAAAAGCATTTCCACAGGAGCCAACCACCCACTCCAGTCCCTTGGAAATCCAAGGATTCCAGACAGAGGAGGCTCATCCAGCAGCTTCCCACGTTGTCAGGCCGGTTTCCTGGAATTCCCAAGCAGGAATCTCCTTGCTTGGTTTATTTATTATCCTCTCCCACTGTTTTCTTTTAGTCCTAAATATTTCTGGAGAGCTTCCTCAAGGGAATCTGACCTGGAATCTGAGCAAGGAGAAGGAAGAAATCCCCTTTTTTCCCTCTTTTTGGTGCTTCCAACCCTTCTGTTGGCACAAAATCCCAGGAAACCTGGATTTTTACCAGGCCAGGCCATCCCACCAGTTTCTCCATGGAAATTCCTGTTGTTTTGCTGAACAGTGGGAATTAAAAAGTGCCACTTTTTAGGCATCAGGTGCATCCCAAGAACTGGAACGATCTGGAAATTCCAGGAAGAGCAGGATGGCTTAACTGAGGGCTGCAAGGAATGGGGGGAACGAGAGTATTCCCGGGATATTTTCTTATTCCATTTTATCCCTAACTTTTAGGAAGCCTTGGATGACAGAGGACGGGGTTAGATGGGATACTGGGAAGGGATTCTTGGCTGGGATGGAATTCCCAGAGAAGCTGTGGCTGCCCCTGGATCCCTGGAAGTGTCCAAGCCCGGCAACCTGGGCTGGGGGGAAGTGTCCCTGCCCACTTTTCCAGTGGGAAGCCATTCCCTGTGTCCTGTCCCTCCATGCCTTGTCCCCAGTCCCTCTCCAGCTCTCCTGGAGCCCCTTCAGGCCCTGCAAGGGGCTCTCAGCTCTCCCTGGATCCGTCTCTTCTCCCGGCTGGACATTCCCAGCTCTCCCAGCCTCTCCATAGGAAAGGGGCTCCAGCCCTGGGAACAGCTCCGGGGCCTGCTCTGGACTCATCCCAAGAGCTCCACATCCCTCCCGTGCTGAGCACCCGCATTCCAGGCGGGATCTCGCAAGAGCGGAGCGGAGAGAAGGGGATGGAAGGAGAACCCCTGGCAAAGCAGAGCAGCTTTACCCGCCCGCGGGGCCCACCCCAGCCCCCCTCCAGACCCTCCCCGCCGCCCTCCCACCGCCCAGACCGCCCGACCTGGAGCGTCCGCTGCCTCAGGGCCTTCAGCCTCTCCCGCCGCTTCAGCGCCTCCTCCTCCAGCCTGCCCAGCCCCAGCGCCTCTCCCTCCTCGGGGGTCTCCGCCGCTCCAACGGGCGCCGCCATCTTGTCTCCCCTCCCCCCGGTTCCCGCCTGCCGTACAGCGGGCTGCGCGCATGCGCGCCAGGCGCGGCGAGCCGAGCGCCGAGCGCGTCGCTGGGCTTATCGAGCGGGCGGGGAGCGGAGCAATCGATGAGGCGGGGGGGGGGGCCGAGGGGAAAAATGGTGAAATAAAGGTTTAAAACCGAAAAAGAAAAGGCTTAAAAGGCGAAAACGGGCCGGCGTTGTGTTTGTTCAGAGTGTGTGTGTCACCCTCCCCCCCGCGCGAGGCTGAGCCGCGTTAATTAGAGCGGTTAATTATTCGGGAGGGGAGGGGATGGAGGGGCGTTTATCCCCCCCCCCGGCCCCCATTTTACCTTGGGCAGGTGAAGGAGGGAGGGGGGAAAGGAGGGCTGGGGACGGCGAGGAGGGGTGGCGAAAGGGTGCCCCGAGCAGGTGGAGGGTGGGGATGGGGTGTCCCCGCCCCCCCGCACACACCTGGGGGAGGTCCCAGCGCCGGGGGGGGGTCAGGAGGGGGGGTTTTGGGGCGGAGCTGCGGCTCGTCCCGAGCCGTGCCGGCCCGGCATGGCTTCCCGGGAGCGCCTCTGCGAGCTCTGGATGCTCTACTTCGCCAAGGTGAGCTGGGGGCGCCGCACCCCCTCTTTGAGCAGGGAGGGCACCCCCGACCCCCATCCCTGTCCCCTCTTTTCGGGCAGCGCTGGTTGTGCCCCCCCCACACCCCGCATTTGGGGGTCTGGCGCCTCCCCCCCACCCCCCCCCCCGCCATCGCCGC
>JAWWES010000081.1:932632-943571 GCA_035583135.1 Lophotriccus pileatus | reverse complement strand
GATGCATTTTGGGGGGTTTGATTGCATTTTGGGGGATGCTGGATTCAGGGGGGTGATGCTTTTGAGGGGAGGGACACTGGGATTTGGGGGTAAATCCAGCATTTTGGGGTGATGGGATGTAATTTTTGGGGGGGTGATGTCTTTTGGGGGATTGCTGGACTTCAGGGGGGAGTTACTCACTTCAGGGGGTGATATTTTGACTTAGGGTGGATTCTGTGATATAGGGGGGGTAAACCCTGTGTTTTGGGGTGATGTGATGCATTTTAGGGGCGGAATGACACAATTTTGGGGGATTGCTGGACCTCGGGGAGGGGGGGATGCTGTGCTTTGGGGGCACCCTGTGTTTTGGGGTGAGGGGATGCCCTTTGGGGCAAGGCTGCATTTTCGGGGCGATGCCGCGTTTCCCGGGGGGTTGGGGGGACTCAGCCAGAGAGGGTTTTTTTTTGGGGTCGGGGGGTTATTCCCACTCCCTTTCCCGGCAGCTGCGGGGTGTTCCCGAGGACGAGCGGGTGCGGGGGCAGCTGGAGAGCGGGATCCTGCACGCCTTGCACCTCTGCGAGTGTTTCTTCGACCCGCACCAGTCCTGGCGGCGGCAGCTCCGCGGGTGAGAGCCCGGCCCCAAATCCCGCCCCCGGCCCCAAATCCCGCCCCCGACCTCAAATCCCGCCGCTTCACCCCTCTTTTTTTTCCAGGGAATTCATCAGCTCCAAGGAGAAGAGTAAATACAAGTTCGCCCCCGCCCCTTTGCCCCCCGAGTTCGGCACCTTCTTCCAAGGTAAGGGGAGCTGGGGTGGGATCCATAGGGGCAGGATGGGATCCATAGGGGCAGGATGGGATCCATAGGGATGGGGAGTGTCCTGGGATAAGGATAGGGCAGTATGGGATCCATAGGGGCAGTATGGGATCCATAGGGGCAGTATGGGATCCATAGGGGTGGGAAGTACCTATACCTGTCCCTGGAAATGCAGGATCCTGTCCCTGCTCCAGGTTATCCTATAACCTTTCCCTGAAAATGTAGGAACTTATACCCATCCCAGGATTGTTGTATCATCCAAATATGGGATCCTGTATCTGTTCCAGGTTATCCTATACCTGTCCCACAAATATGGGATCCTCTACCTGTCCCATGATATCATAAACCTGTCCCTGGGAATCTGGGATCCTGTACCTGTCCCAGGATATCCTATACCTGTCCCTGGGAATATGGGATCCTGTACCTGTCCCAGAATATCCTACACCTGCCCCACAAGTCCCAGGAACAGGAGCAGGATCCTGGCACAGGAATTAAATCCTGCACCACCCAGGAACCCACAAAAATCAACACAAAGGGGATTTTTTTCCAGGAAAGCCCCAAACCCCCTTTTTAGAGGCAACAACCGTTGCAAAAAATCCCCTAAAACTCCCTCCCCGCCCCCAATAAATCACAAACAGAACTTGAGGTTTTTTTTAACAAACCCCCGTTTTTGGGGACAAATTTGGCACAGTCAGAGCTGGGAAATTTGGGGCCTCTTTGTCTTCTCCGTCATCACCAGGGTCCAGCCCCAACATGGGGTGGATTTGGGGTAAAAGGGGTTGTTTTCACTAGTTTTTGGGGTACAAAGGGAATTTTTTCCCTGTTCTTTTGCTTTGAAAAACAGATTATTTTTTCCCCGATTTTTGAGGGTTGAAAAAGAATTTTTACCCTCCTTTTTTTGGGGTAGCAAATGGATTTTTTTTCCCCCATTTTTTGGGGATAGAGAAGGGATTTTCCCCCTATTTTTTGGAACAGTAAAGGAATTCTTTCCCCCTATTTTTTGTGGTACAAAAGTAACTTTTCCCTATTTTTCTGAGTTGAAAAGGGATGTTTTTCTTTATTTTTTTGGTTTGAAAGGGATTTTTTTCTCTGTTTTTTGGGTTGAAAAGGGATTTTCCCCCCCTATTTTTTGGGGTACAAAGGCAATTTTTTCAGTCTGAAACAAGAATTTTTCCCTATTTTTTTGGTTTGTAAAAAGCATTTTTTCCCTAGGTTTTTTTTTTTGTTAAAAAGGGATTTTTTTTCCCTATTATTTTGTGTAGAAAAGGGATTTTTCCCCCTATTTTTTAGGGTAGAAAAGGGGGATTTTCCCCATTTTTTTTTTTATCTTGACTCATCAAATTAACCCTTTCCCTCCTCATTCCCACAGAGAGTTTCCAAGCAGGAAAACAGCTCCCTGAGACACTCCAGCTCCGACTGATCCATCTTTTCGGAGCCATCCTCTCTGGCTCCAAGGTAATGTTGAGGAGGGGGAGAATTGGGATTATCATTTAGGGAATGAAACCCCAAAGTTTTGTTATTCCAATCAAGAGAAAGGCTGGAACTGAACCACTGATTTTTTCCAAAGGTTTTAAAAATCCTAGTTAAAATTCCAACCCTGAATCCGGGTGAGATCAGCTTAAAAACGATCAAATCATTAAATTAAATAGTTAAATTTAGTAAAATAATTCCATAAAATGGTTCAATAAAATAATTAAGTAAAATTATTAAATTAAATAATTAAGTTAAATATTTAGATTAAATAAAATAATTCAATAAAATAGTCCAATTAAATAATTGAATTGGGTAAAATAACTCCATAAAATAATGAAAACCAGTAATTAGAATAAGTAAAAATAATTCTATAAAATAATGAAAACCGGTAATTAGAATAAGTAAAAATAATTCTATAAAATAATGAAAACCGGTAATTAGATTAAGTAAAAATAATTAAATAAAATAATGGAAATAAGTAATTAGATTAAGCCAAATAATTCAATAAAATAATTAACTGAAATAATTGAATTAAGCAAAATAAATAAATAATTAAATAAAATAATTAAATTAAGAATGAAATTAAGTAACACACTTCAATTATAGGAAGGTTTGGAGTTGAAGCTGCTGCCTCACCCCCAGTCCAGCTCTGGGATGAAGGCTGGAAAATTCTGGAATTCATAAATTTGCTCAGAAATAAGTTCTAATTGACGCAACGATTAAAAACCCACGTAATTAATGACTCCAAAATTGGCTTTCCATCAGTTCCCAGCCCACGGGGTGGGGCGGGTCGGACCTGGAGGTGTTCCCTGCGGGGTTTTACCAACCCCATCCTTACGAACACCCTTCCCTCCCGCGCAGCCCAACGCCCTGCGGGCCATCACGCCGGGGGCCGTGGAGGTGCTGCTGGGGCTGCTGCAGCGGGGCCGTTCCCCCGCCCTGCTGGAGCCCACCCTGCGCTCCCTCGTGGCCCTGGTGCACGTCCTGCACGGCTCCAGCCCCGGCGCCGGCCCCGTGTCCCTGCGCCTGCTCCTGGACGGATATTTCCGCGTCCTCAACTCCCACCTGCCCGCGGCTCCCGAGGCGCCCGGCGCCCTGCTCGGCCTGCGGGTGCTCATGCTGGGTAGGCGGTGTGGGGTGTGTGGGGTGCGGGGTGTGGGGTGTTCACGGGGCTGACCCGCGGTCCCCACCCGCGCAGACGCCATCCCGGCCATGCTGAGCTGCGAGGACCGGCCGGTGCTCCAGGCCACGTTCCTGAGCAACAACTGCTTCGAGCACATCATCCGCCTGCTGCAGAACAGCACGGTACGCGGGGCCCTCAGCTCCAGCCCCGCCATTCCTGCCTCTCAGTGATCCTGGGGCAGGGTGGGATGTCCTTGGGGACGCCAGGGTTGAGCCTCTTCACCACCATCCTCATCCTTCCTGGTTCTAAATGATCCTGGAAAGGGTGGCATGTCACACCTTGGTGTCATCTTCGTATCCATCCTCACCCTTGCTGGCTCTAAACGATCCTGGGAAAGGGTGGGATGTTCCCCTTGGTGACACAGGGGTTGGGAACCTTCATCCTCAGCCTTGCTGGCTCTAAATGATCCTGGAAAGGGTGGCATGTCCCACCTTGGTGTCATCTTCGTATCCATCCTCACCTCTCCTGGTTCTAAACGATCCTGGAAAGGGTGGCATGTCCTCCTTGGGGACATCCTCCCCTTTCCTGGCCCTCAGTGACCCCAGGACAGTGTGGCTCTGCTGCAGCAACTCCCATGGGGCGGGGCCTCTGTGAACCCCTTTCCCTGTATCCCCATGTCCCCGTGTCCCACTCCCCACCCCATGTCCCTGTGTCCCACTCCCCACCCCGTGTCCCACAGCTCTACCTCGGCAGCTCGCGGGAGGCGGGTGAAGCCCGGGACGAGGTTCCCACACGGAGCAGGGATGGACTGCAGCAGGTATGGGGTGTGGCCATCCCATAACCCGACCCGCAGGCGCGGTGGGGTGTCCCGTCCGCAGACCCACCGTTCCCGTGTCCCCGCAGGACGGTGCCGCCGACGCCATCGCAGTCCACGCCCTCAGGGTGCTCACGGCCATCATGAGCAACTCGCCCTCGGCCAAGGTGGGCAGCCAGCCAGAGGACACCCCAAAAGCACATGGGTTTGGGTGTTGTCACCTGCCCAGGTGGGCTGGGGTGGGAGAGGAGGTCTCCCGGTGTCCCACGTGTCCCTGTGCTTGCAGGAGGTGTTCAAGGAGCGCATCGGCTACACCCACCTCTACGAGGTGCTGAGGAGCCAAGGGCAGCCCACCCAGCGCCTGCTCCAGGAGCTCCTCAACATGGTGAGTGTTCCCACCACTCCTCTCTCCTGGGCAAAGCCCTTGGCACTGGTTTGTGGTAGATTTCAGCCCCCCCCCCCTCACCTATCATTTTCTCCACCCACCTGAGTTCCCGTCAGCCTCCTCCCAAGGGCTCCTGGGGGCATCTTTAGGTTGGAGTCGTGCTCAGCTTTTGGGGAGTTTTGAGCACTTTTGGATGTAGAACTGTTTGTTCTGGTACTGCTGGACATGGGAGGGTCTCCAAGACCTTTGATGCATGGGAGTCTCTGAGATCCTTGATGTGTGGGGGTCTTCAAGATCCTTGATTCATGGAGGTCTCCGAGATCCTTGATGTGTGGGGGTCTCCAAGAATTTTGATGTCTGAGGTCTTCAAAATTCTTGGTGCAAAGGACCTCCAAAATTACTGATGCACAAGGGTCTCTTTATGGACTTGATGCACGGGGGTCTCCAAATCACTTGATTCACGAGGTCTCCAAAACTCTTGATGCACAAGGGTCTCCAAGATTTATGGTGCCTGGGCTCTCCAAGGCATTTGATGCACAAGGGTCCCCTGGGCTCTTGGTGGATGAGGGTCTTGGTATACTGGATGCGTGGGAGTCTCCAAGAGTTTTGATGCACGAGGTCTCTGCTTCCAGCCCAGGGTAGCCTGGGGGATGATCCAACCCTCTCCACAGGGTTGGAGCTGCCCCAACCACCTCTTGCGTTCCAACAGGCAGTGGAGGGCGACCACAGCTCCTTCCCAGTGCGTCCCATCCGCAACGAGCAGCCCCTGCTGATCCTGCTGGCCTGGCTGCCGGCGCTGGAATGCCGGGATCTGCAGGTCTTCGTGTCGGGGTGGCTGCGGCGGCTCTGCGAGGCCTCCCTGCCCAGCCGCCTCACGTGCGTCAAGGCCGGCATGGTGGGCTCGCTGCTGGGCGCCCTGGGCGCCGAGCCGGCTCTGCCCGCCGCCTGCTCCCAGAACCTGCTGGAGCTGCTCCGGGCCCTGGGCAGCCTGTCCATCCGGCCCGGGGAGCTGCGGCAGCTGCTGCGGCTGCTGCGGCGCGAGCGGGGCCGGGGGCCCCACCCCTACGTGTGCCCCGTCATCCGGGCGCTCTCGGGCATGGCCAGGGCGGAGGGGCCGCCCCGGGCGCTGCAGAGCTTCGACCTGAGCCCGGGCATGGCCGGCATCATGGTGCCCACCATCCAGAAGTGGCCCGGAGGGGCCTTCGCCTTCCACGCCTGGCTGTGCCTGAGCGAGGAGGAGCCGGAGCCGCCGGCGAGGCCCAAGAGGAGGCAGCTCTACAGGTGATGGCGGCTGGAGGGGCCGGGAGGGGCTGAGGTGAGGATGAGGAGGGGCAGCACCACCATCCCCACCGTGTTTTTCCTCCACCAGCTTCTTCACGGCCGGGGGGACGGGCTTCGAGGCGTTCTTCACCGCCGGCGGCGTGCTGGTGGTGGCCGTCTGCACCAAGAAGGACTACATGACCGTGGCCTTGCCGGAGTTCGCCTTCAACGACTCGGCCTGGGTGAGCATCACCCCCGTCCCCACCAGGGGGGCAGTGAGGCCGCCAGGACGCCCTGACCGCCCTCCCTGCCCCAGCACTGCGTGGACATCGTCCACGTCGCCGGGCGCCGACCCTTCGGCCAGAACGTCGTCAGCGTCTACGCTGACGGGCACCTGCGGAAGACGGCGCAGCTCCGCTTCCCCTCCCTCCACGAGGTGAGGGACCCCCCACCCCCCAACCCAGCCAGACCCCTCCCTGTGGGTGACAGGGGGGCTGAGCAAGACCCTTCCTCTTCCCAGTCCTTCACCTCCTGCTGCATCGGCTCCGCGGGTCACCGCACCACCACCACCGCTGCCGCTGCCACCAGCCACCCGCCGGCGCCCCACGGCCCGGAGCTGGTCTTCCCCTCGCACCCCGTGCTGGGACGCTCCCAGTCTGTGCCCGCCACCCTCGGCCCCCACTCCTGGACCCCCACTCAGCTGCCCACGGAGGGGGTGGTGGCCACCACGGCGGCCGGGAGCCAGGACACGGAGTGGGGCAGCCCCACCTCCCTGGAGGGTCACCTGGGCTCCGTGGCCATCTTCTGTGAGGCTCTGCAGCAGGCCCAGGTCAAGGCTCTGTTCTGTGCAGGTACATCAGGGTGGGACACGGGGGATGTCCACAGAGGTGCTGGGGACAACCAGGGTCTCCTCCGCCGCGTCCCAGCTCACCCCAGTCCTCCTCCCCCAGGCCCCAATGTCACGTCACCGTTTACGCTGGAAGGGGACCTGATGGAGCTGAGCAGCAAACTCCTGCTGTACTACACCCCCCAGGTGAGGAGAGACACCCCTCCTGGGGACAGGGACAGCGCTGCACGGCCCTGTGCCATGAGGGACATCTCCAGGAGCACGAGGGTGCTCCCGTGGTGCTCTCCCCTAGGCCTGCAGGAACAACATCTGCCTGGACCTCTCTCCCAGCCACGGCCTGGACGGGAGGCTGACGGGGCACAAGGTGGTCAACTGGGACGTCAAGGTAGGCTGGGCACAGGGTGACACAGCCACCCCATGGCCTGGAGGCGGGTGGGTCCCACAGGGTGTTGGTTGGACCCCGCAGAGACTGTGCAAGTGGTGTTGGGTCCACCAAGGACCTGCATGACCCGTGGGCGCCGTGGGTGGTGCCGGGGAACAGGTGACTTTTGGGACCTCCGTGTGGCTGTGCAACCTCCTCCTCCAGCACCCAGCAAGGCCTCTCCCCTCCCTCCCTCCCTCAGGACGTGGTCAACTGCGTGGGTGGGATGGGTGTGCTCCTGCCCCTGCTCGAGCAAGTGGTGTCCAAGAAGGAGGAGCCCGAGGACGAGGAGGAGACCAATGACCTGGTGGGGCCAGAGCTGACCTCCTCCAGGAACGCCCAGGGCATGCTCATCCCGCTGGGGAAGTCCTCAGGTGAGGAGTTCAGGGGTGTGGAGCAGGAACCACAGTGCCATGGAGGTGTTCCTGGTGTCTACCACAGACAGGAGAGGTCTTGCCTGAGGCACCACGAGTTGTGGGGTAATGGAGAAGCCACTTTTGACATCATTATGACCCAATTAGTCATGACCAAGCAGTTCTGGGAAGGTGAGGGTGGCTCCAGCCACCTCCAGGTTGCCTGTGGGTGGAGTCTTTGATGTCTCAGAGCAGGGCTGGGTCCATGCAGGAGCCTTTGGCATGGGTGGGACGTGCTTTTTCCTGACACCCAGCTGCATGTTCCCAAGCTCAGAGCAACAGAGCTTTCCACCTCCATAAAAGTGAGGAAAACAGGAGAACAGGGTGAAAAGTCTGGAGAGCAGAGTTGGTGGTGGGGTCTCCAGGAGGGTGTTTGGGTGGGCACAGGGCTCACAGCTCTGTGCCTTGCAGAGAACAGGCTGGAGAGGAACAGCGTGGCCGCCTTCCTGCTGCTGGTGAAGAACTTCATCCAGCACCACCCTGTGAACCAGGAGAGCCTGGTGCAGTGCCACGGGCCGGCCATCATCGGGGCGCTGCTGCAGAAGGTGGGGTGGGGGGGCTCCCAGAACTCCATCCTGTGATCCCCGGGGTCATTCCCAGGGGGGTGGCAGGAGCACAAGCGTCCCCTCCCTCCCGTGGCAGGTCTCCGGCGCTCTGCTGGACATGAGCACGCTGATGGCCTCGCAGATCCTCATGGAGCAGGTGGCCTCCGAGGGCAGCGGGCTCCTGCTGCACCTCCTGTACCAGCACCTCCTCTTCGACTTCCGCATCTGGAGCAACAGCGACTTCGCCGTGCGCTTAGGTGGGACTGGGGGGCTGGGGCGTCCCCCTTCCCCGCCAGCCCCCGGGCCCCTCACACCTCCTCGCTGCAGGTCACATCCAGTACCTGGCCAGCGTGGTCAAGGAGCACAAGCAGCGTGTCCGTAAGAAGTACGGCGTGCAGTTTGTCCTCGACTCCATCCGCACGTTCTACGGGTGAGCTGCGGGCGGGGCCGGCACCGCGGGGCGCTGGGAATGGTGGGCATCGCCCCTCGGAGCTCCAGTTTGGGCTAGACACCATTTTCTAGGGGTAACATCCGTCCTTCTGGTGTGGGAGCATTGTGGGTGCAGGATCTTCCACTCCACGTGGCCGTGTCCCTCTCCCAACCCTGTGCCTGGCTCCCAAATCCGTCTCCATTGTCTCTCCCTCAGCCACCAAGAGCGTGGCAGCTTCTGCAGCAGGTCAATGCCCTTCTTTTGTTTGATGTCCATGGTTCTGGGGGTGCTCACCCCCTGCAGAGACCCAAAAGCGTGGGGTGGATGTTTCCCATGGACCAGAAGATCCCTGGATGTCCATATGGGACTGCCCCAGAGCTCCTCAGGCTTCAGGGTGGGATTTGGGTGCTGGGTGACAGGGGGACTGTACATGTCCCCATGTGTGTCTGTCCATCAGGACCTCCAGGGAGACTACGGCCACTGATGACATCAAGACAGTGCAGACATCCCTCTTCAGCCTGGTGAAGGATTTCTTCTGCCGGAGCTTCTCCGGGGAGGAGATGCAGAGCTTGCTGAGCTACCTGGCTGGGGCCCAGGACGAGCAGCAGGTACGTCACCGACCCACCCTGGTCCCCAAACTCCTCAGCGTGATGTGGGCTGGGCTGACACGTGGCAGTAGGTGGGGAGAAGCTGTCGAGGTCGTGGTGGGGCTCTTGGAGGGCAGTGGACAATCAGCCCCGTGTCCTGCAGGTGTGTGGGGCGCTGGAGGTGATCCACAGCCTGCTGAAGGGCTCACCTGCCCAGGAGCAGCTCTTCGCCTTCCTCTTCGAGCCGGGCCAGGTGGAGGTTCTCTTCTCACTGCTGGTGCAGAAGAAGTTCTCTGATGAAGTGCGGGAGAGGGTCTTCAAGGTAAGGCGGGTCCCCAGCGCCGACCTCTCGCCGTCCCCAGAGAGGTGACACCTCTCGCTGTCCCTCCAGATCCTCTACAAGATGCTGAAGTACGAGAAGGTCCCTGAGCGCAGCAAGAACCGCCTGAAGCTGAAGGACATCGGGTACCACGGGCTCATCTCCTACCTCAGTGACATCCCCAGCTCCATGATGCTCTTCCGCTGCCTCTCCGAGCAGGTCCTCGGGGCAGGTACCATGTTCCCAGAAATGTACATCCCAAAACATGTGCCACGGGATCACCACTGGTGGCTTCCCACGAGGCTCAGCTGGCCCTTGGGACTGGGATCTTTGGTGGCTTTTGGGGACAGCAGGTGTCCCACCACTGTGCTGCCTCTCCTTGCCCACAGACCCTCCCAACTACAAGGACCTGGTGGCCGTGGTTTACCTGTCCCACCGGGCTGAGCTGACGGTCCGGCTCGATCTCTGCCGCAAGGTGAGGGGACAGAGGTGTCACTCCGGGGCTGAGCTACCTGGGCACCAAGCCACACCCAGACAGGGTGGTAGCGTGTGTCAGCATGGGAGTGGTGCAGGCCCAGCACCTCGTGCTGGTGAGGGAGGATCTTGGGTGCTCAGGACCGAGGATCCAGGCATCAACCCATCCGGAGCTGGGGCAGCAGCATCAGGTCTCCTCCCTTTTCCTTCTCCTGCAGCTCTTCCACCTGATCTACGCGCAGCAGGACCTGGTGAGGCAGCTGGCCAGGCTGGCGGGGTGGCAGGACACCCTCACCAAGCTCTACGTCAGGGAGTCCTACGAGTCCCGCCAGCACAGCCTGAGCACCAGCGGGGGCTGCCTGGAGCTCCTGCGCCTCTCCGACCCGCCCGGCAAGGAGGGCACGAGCCCACCGCCGGCCGAGCTCCAGGAGCTCGACGTCTTCCTCCCGCTGGGATACGAGGCCTCGGACCAGGAGCTCTCCGAGGGCTTCTCCGACCACTCCATCTCCCCGAGCGGCCGCACCAAGTCCTTCCACTCCTACAACTTCAAGTCTTTCGACTCCTCCGACCGGGCTAGTCGCTCGTCCTCCAACCCCGGCGACGGCGCCCCCTCCGACGGCGTCTACCACCCGCTGTCGCCCTTCTCCACCTCCCCCTTCGACCTGGGGCTCGACCTGGCCAGCACCAGCTCCGTGGCCACGGCCGAGAGCGGCGCCCAGACCCCCGGCAGCGGCCCCGGCACCCCGTCCCCCCTGGAGAGCTTCAAGCCCTTCCCGGGAATGCGGGCGCGCAAGAGCTCCAGCCTCTCCAACGTCCTGGACGAGAGCAGCTACCAGGACGTGCTGCCCAGTGACAACATCTCCAACACCAGCAACCCCCAGGTGAGCCCCAGACCCTCGTACCCACCGCCCCGGGGTCCTCTGGGCACCACCTTGTGGTTTGTATGGACACACTGGGAATGAGAGGCTGGGAAGCAGAGCTGGGAAAGGGCCCTGGGGGTGCTGGTGGGTGCCAGTTGGCCCTGAGCCAGCAGTGCCCTGGCAGCCAGGAGGGAC
>JAWWES010000081.1:911579-923672 GCA_035583135.1 Lophotriccus pileatus | reverse complement strand
AGGTGGAGATGGAGATGATGGAGATGGAGATGGAGATGGAGATGATGGAGATGGAGATGGGGAAGGTCTGGTCTGAGCCACCAGCCGTTGACACTCCAGCCTCTCCCGGGTGCCACCCTCAGTGTCCCCTCCCTCCCGCAGGATGGCACCATCATCACCCACACCGTGCGCCGGGGGCTCTTCATCCGCTCGGTGCGGCCGCCGGGCGAGAGCTGTCCCCCCGCCGTCCTGTCCCACCTGGCCGTGGGCCCCGAGGGCCAGGTGGTGGCCCAGAGCACCGCAGGCCAGCGGCCCTGCCTCCAGGTAGGCCCCGGGGTCCCCACGGGCTCCTCCCCGTCCCCAACTCCGCGTGCTCCCCGCCCTCTGCCCTCTTCCAGGCCAGGTTTGCGCTCCACCTGTACTCTGTGAACGGGAAGCTCCTGGCGTCCGTCCCCCTGGAGCGGGAGGTGACGGCCATGTGCCTCACCGAGGACTTCGTGGTGCTGGGGACCACCCAGTGCGGGCTGGAGATCCGGGAGCTCCGGAGGTACCGGCACGGCGGCGAGGGGCGGGCGTGGGGGGGGGGGGGGGGGGGGGGGGGGTATGGGGAGGGTCTGGAAGGGGAAGGGGGTGGAGGTGGAGAAGAGGATGTGGGTGGGGAAGGAGATGGGGATGAAGATGAGGATGGAGAAGAGGATGGGAGGGGTCCCCCTTTATCCTTCCCCCTCGGGGTGCCCAGGTCCCATCCCGCCCTCATCTCCGCAGCCTCAGGGCGGCCGCGCCCCCCGTGCCCATGAGGGTGCCCGTGCACAGCGTGTCCGTCACCAAGGAGAAGAGTCACATCCTGGTGGGGCTGGAGGATGGGAAACTCATCGTGGTGGGCGCTGGGCAGCCCGCTGAGGTGAGCAGGGATAGGGATGGGGATGGGGTGGGGATGAGATGGAGAGGGAGACTGGGAAGGGAATGAAGGTGGGGATGGGGGTGAAGATGGAGATGGAATGGAGATGAAGGTGGAAATGGGGAAGGGGATGGAGGTGGACATGAAAATGGGGCTGGTAGTGAAGGTGGAGATGCAGTTGGAGATGGAATGAGGGAGAAGATGGAGATGAAAATAGGGAAAGGGATGGAGGTGGACATGGGAAAGGGGGTATAGATGGGGATGGAGGTGGAGATTGGAAAGGGAATGGAGGTGAGGGTGAAGATGGAGATAGAGAAAAGGATGATGATGGAGTTGAAGGTGGAGATGGAGGTAGACATGATGATGGAGGTGGAGATAGGGAAGGGAAAAGGGGTGGAGATAGGGAAGGGGACAGAGATGGATGGAAGTGGAGATGGAGAACAAGGAAGGGGATGGAGATGGACATAGGGAAGGGGTGGTGGCTGGATGGCAGTGAGGGGGTTGGGAAAGGGATGTGGGTGCGGAAGGGGAAGGGGACAGTGGGATGAGGGATTTTTAAGGAGAAGGGGGTGAGTGTGGAGCAAGGGATGGGTTTGGAAGAGGATGGGCTGGGGAAGGGGCTGGGAGTGGTGGGTTTTCAGAAGAGGATGGGGATGGAGGAGTTGAGGATGGGGATGGAGGAGTTGAGGATGGGGATGGAGGAGTTGAGGATGGGGATGGAGAAGCAGATGGACATTTGGGAGGTGGTGGGGATGGAGAAGGGAATGAGAATCTGCAAGGAGGATGGGGATGGAGAAGAGGATGGAGATGGAGAAGTGGATGAACATCTGGAAGAGAATGGGGATGGAGAAGGGAATGAGGATGGAGACGAAGAGGATGGGGATGGAGAACTGAATGATGATCTGGAAGGGCATGGGAATGAAGAAGGGGATGAGGATGAGGATGGATGAAGGTTTTGGGGATGGGGAAGGGGTCAGAGCCTGGGGTGGGCTCTCACCTCCCCCTCCCCAGGTGCGTCCGGGCCAGTTCCACCGGCGGCTGTGGCGTTCCACGCGACGCATCTCCCAGGTGTCGGCCGGAGAGACGGAATACAACCCCTCCGAGGGCCGGGCCTAGGCTGGGATCAACCCTCCTGGAGCCAGGCCTAGGCTGGGATCAACCCCTCCAGGGTCTGGCACCCACCACCCCCTGGGGTCCCCGCGCCCCTGGCACAGAGAGGGGGCACCCCTTGGACCAAGGGGGGCCCAGGGGCTGAGGGGGGACCCCTGGGCACGAGGGGATCCGGAGCCCCCGCTCCGCCATCCGTGGCCTTATCCCTCCCCCGGGGGGGTATCCAACCCCCCCCAGTTTTCGGGAATGTATCCCCCCTTCCCAGGCAGGGATGGGGGGCGGGAGGAGGTGGGGACCCCTCGCTGGGCAGGGGGTGCTGTGGCCCTCCCCCCGCCGTGCCCGCTGGCCAGGAGCCGCTCAGAGTCCGCACCCCCTCCCCTTATTTTTTATTTCTATGCGTTTTTAGATCTTTTACAGACAAAGATTATTATTAATATTAATAATTATAATAATATATCTGTGGGAAAAATCAGCGTGTGAGGCCTGTGGCTGCCCCGGGACAGGGTGGGGTGACACCCCCTCTTGTGTGTCCCGGCACGGGCTGTGTCAGGAGGGGGGTCAGGGGGGCTTGGGGACACTCCTGTCATGAGTGGGGGGGTCTCAGCAGTCTTGTACCCACCCATCATGGGGAGGGGGGGTGTCTCAGTAGCTGTACACACACGTGTCACGAGTGTCATGAGTTTGGGGGGTCTCAGCAGCCCCTCTCACACGTGTCATGAGCATGTGTGACCTCAGCCACGTGTCACGAGCGTGGGGGGAGGTCTCAGCAGTCACACACCTACATGTCACAGGTTGGGGGGGGTCTCAGCAGCCACATCCACGTGTCACAAGCTTGGGGTGGTCTCAGCAGCCCCTCTCACACGTGTCACGAGCACGAAGGGTCCCAGCAGCCACACACACGTGTCACAAGCATGTGCAGCCTCAGCCACGTGTCACGAGCACGGGGGGGGGTCTCAGCAGCCCCTCTCCCGTGTCCCAAGCAGTCCCAGCCCCCCCTCCCCGCCCCCCCCCGGCTCTGGCGGCGTGTCCTGGCGCGGGCTCCCTGCGTGTCCTCCCCTGGCCCTGCCACCCCAGCGAGGCCCCACGGTTGGCAGTGACCCTTGTCCCGGCCGGGGCTTGGCCACGAGTGCCGCGTCGTCACGTGGGGACAGCAGGGACGGCCGGAGCGATGGACACGGCGATGGACACGCGGATGGAGAGGTGGGCAAGGCAGGGACGGCGCTCGGGGCACCCCCGCACCTTCACCCCGCACCGACAGGGGCAGGGGACACCGGGAAAGGGGAGAGGAGGGGGGGGACACCGAGGTGACACAGCCAGAGGGTGGCCCTGTCCCCGGATCCTGAGCCCCGTCGCGGCTCCCAATGACCCAGATCCAGGCATACCATCCCAAGGATCCCAGTCCCAAGTGTCCCTTTTCCCAGTGTCCCAGTCGCAGGCGTCCCTATCCCACAGGTCCCCAGTCCCAGGTGTCCCTATCCCAGCATTCCCAGTGTCCCGGTCCCAAGAGCCCCAGTCCCAGGTGTCCCTATCCCAGCATTCCCAGTGTCCTGGTCCCAAGAACCCCAGTCCCAGGTGTCCCTCTGCCCAGCGTCCCTATCCCAGATGTCCCAATCCCAAGTGTTCCCGTTCCACGTGATTTTTTGGGGGTTCACGGTGGGTGCAGTTTTGGGATACAGAGGGTGCGTGGTGGGTAGGGGGTGTTTTTGGGAGGTGCAGATTTAGGGGGGTGGTTGGTGCAGCTTTGAGGGCACAGCGGGTGCAGGTTTGGGGGTGCAGTGGGCACAGGGTGTGTTTTGGGGATGCAGGTTTGGGGTACAGTGGGTACAAGGTGGTTTTGGGGTGCAGGTTTGGGGGTGCAGTGGGCTCAGGGTGTTTTGGGGGGTGCAGGTTTGGGGGTGCAGTGGGCGCAGGGTGTGTTTGGGGGTGCAGTGCGTGCAGGGTGTGTTTGGGGGTGCAGTGGGTGCAAGGTGTATTTGGGGGTGCAGGTTTGGGGGTACAGTGAGCACAGGCTGTTTTTGGGGGTGCTGTGGTGGTTCCCCGTCTCCCGCCCCGTCCCGCGGCCCCCGCAGGTTCCTGGGAGCCCCCCTGGAGCAGCTGCCCACGCCGGCGCTGACCCTGGACCTGGCGACGGTGCGCGGGAACGCGGAGCGGATGCGGGAGCGCTGCCGGGCCCTGGGGCTGCGCCTGCGGCCCCACGTCAAGACACACAAAACGCTGTGAGTGCCACCCCGCAGTCCCCCGGCGACCATTCTCCCTCCCCTTTCCCCTCATGTCCCCCCGTGTCCCTGCTCCCCCTGTCCCCAGGGAAGGCGCGGTGCTGGCCATGGGCGGGAGCCGCCGCGGGATCGTGGTGTCCACGCTGGCCGAGGGCCGCTTCTTCGCCGCCGGCGGCTTCGACGACATCCTCTACGCCTTCCCGGTCCCTGAGTGGCGCCTGGCCGAGTGCTCTGCCCTGGCCCAGCAGCTCCAGGCCTTCCAGCTGCTGGTGGACAGCCAGCAGGGCCTGGAGCTCCTGCAGAGGAACCCCCTTCCCGGCGGGAAGCGCTGGCTCGTGTGGCTCAAGCTGGACTGCGGGAACGGCAGGGGTAGGTGACACCCCCACAGCCCACCCTTGGGGGCCTCTGCCAAGGGGGATTTGCATCCAGGATGGTCCACAGGGTGGGATGTGCTGAGTGCCCACCAGAACCAGTCGGGATGGGGCAGCTGGGAAGCTCCCAGAAGTCACTCCTTAGGGATGATCCACGAGGAGAGCTCCCCGTGTCCCTCAAGCCCCCACATCCACCATCTCCATGAGGATGGGGGATCCGAGCCCACCCCCAATGTCATTAATCAAGGATGCTCCAGGACCCTCCAAGCCCTCCCTCTCAATCAGGATGGGGCATTTCAGACCTCCCAAAGATCGTTTTTTAAGGATGCTCCATGAGCAGAGGTCTCCATGTCCCCTTAAGATCCCAGATCCACCATCTCAGCAGGAATGGGGCATTTAAAACGCCCCAAAAAACCCATCTTCAATGGTGCTCCACAGGGAGGGATCTCTATGTCTCTCCAAGCCCCCCAGAGCCACCATCTCCACCAGGCATATGAGACCCCCCAAAAGTCATTCTTTGAGGATGCTTCATAGGGAAGGATGTTCCTCATCCCTCCAAGGCCCCAGATCCTCCAGCTCAGCCAGGATGGGGCACATAACCCTCCCCCAGGGTCATTTTTCCAGGCATTCCAAGGAGCAGAAGTCACCCAAATCCCTTTAATCCCCCCCCACCACGGTGGGAAGGGTGGGAATGGGGGTGGGGGGTGAGGGATATCCCACCAATCCCCATCCCCACAGCGGGAATCCGCCCCACGGAGCCCGCGGCCGTGGCCCTGGCCCGCAGCATCGCGCGGGGGGCGCCGGAGGCGGTGGCGTTTGCGGGGGTTTACGCGCACTGCGGGAACACCTACGGCTGCGGGGACATCGCGGCCGTGCGGGACGTGGCCAGGGACACCACCAACGCCGTGCTGGCCTTCGTCGCCAGGTGAGTCCCCGCCCCCGGACCGCGGGGATTTTGGGAGAGCAAAAGGGTGGAGCTGAGGGGGTGGCACCTCCTCGTTCCCCACCCCCCAAAATCCCGGCGTTGGGTTGTAAATGTAAATGACCCCCATAAAAGACCCTCAGAGCCCCCCCGGGGAGGAAGTTGGCGGCTCAGGCAGCTTTGATGTCACCTTTGATGTGACCTGTGGCATTGTCCCCTCCCTCCTCCTCCTCCTCCCCCTCCTCCTCCTCCGCCTCGCCACCCTTTTATCCCAGCGGGGTTTCGCATCCTTGGGGGAATTGCTGCCGGATGGTCCCCGCTGGGAAAGGGAGGGGGGGAAACAGGGACCTCCATCTCCCCACGAACGGGGATGTTCCCACCTGGGGGTCTCCAGCCCAGCCTAACCCGCCGTGGCATCGGTTTGGGGGGGTGGGGGTAAACTGAGGCCACCCCCCCAAATTCCCCCTTTTTCCGAAAGCTGGGAGCTGCTCTGGCACAGCTGGGAGGGGTCCCAGGCAGGATCTGGGATGTGGGGCTGTTCCCAAGCACAGCTGGGGGGTGTTCTGACACATCTGGGGGTCCAGGAGCAGCTGGGAGGGGTCCAAGGCATGTCTGGGAGTGCTTTGGCACATCTGGGAACATCTGGGAAGTGTCCCAGCTGTATCTGGAAATGCTCTGCTATAGTTGGGGGGGTACTGGAGCACACCTGGGGGCTCCTGTTCACATCTGGGGGTGTCCTGGCCCATCTGGGGGGATTTCTGGCACATCTGGGGTGTTTGGGCACATCAGGGCATGGTCCCAGGCACATCAGAAGGGATGTTCTGGCACATCTGGGTGGCATTTGGGCACATCTGGCTGGCTCCCCAGCACATCTTGGGATCTTCCTAACATACTGGGGGGGCTCTGCCCCATCTGGGCGGTTCCCTTGAGTGTTTGGGGGGATTCCTGACACATCTGGGGGCTCCTCGAGGCATCACCAGCCCTGGTCCTGCTGCTGCAGCACCCAAAGTTGAAGGACCCACCCCTTGCTCTTGTTCCCCGCCGTGCCCAGGGGTGAAGGACCCACCTCCAGCCCCTCTCCCCTGCCCCTGGGGGTGACATCCCCCCCTCTGTGCCCCCAGGCTGCGGCAGGAGGGGATCCCGTGCCCCCAGGCCACCATCGGCTCCACCCCGTCCTGCAGCCACCCGGTGCCGGAGATGTCGCAGCTCACCGAGGTGCACCCGGGCAATTACCTGTTCTATGGTGAGCGGGACGGGACCCCCCGGCCGCGTGGGACCCCCCACCCACGGGTGGGACACACCCCGAGCTGATCCAGGCACTTTCTTCACCCCTCCAGACCTGCAGCAGACCCAGCTGGGGTCGTGCCGGCCGGAGGAGGTGGCGATCCGTGTGCTCACCAGGGTGGTGGGGCACTACCCCCACCGACGGCAGCTGCTCGTGGACTGCGGGTGGGCGGCCCTGAGCCTGCACGGCCGCGACCAGGGACCCCCGGGCTGTGCCGCCATCGAGGGGCACCCCCGGCTCAGGTGACCCCCGCGGGGTGGGCAGGGGGGGACAGCGGGCGGGGGTGTGACAGGGGGGTGACAGCGTGTCCCCCCAGGCTGGTGGGGCTGACCCAGGAGCACGGGCAGGTGGAGGCCGTGGATGGGGAGCTGGATTTCCAGCAGTTCCCGGTGGGAAGCATCTTGGCTCTCATCCCGTACCACGTGAGTACCCGGCCCTGCCGTGTCCCCCCCCTGTCCCCCCCGGGTCCCCCCGTGTCCCCCGGGCCTGGCGGACTGTCCCCACCTCACCCCAGGCCTGTGCCACGGCCGCCATGCACCCCGTGTACTTCGTCCACGCCGAGGGGAAGGTGGTGGAGCTCTGGCACCCCACCCGTGGGTGGTGAGGAGAGACGAGAGGTACCGGGGGGGATGTGCCCACACCGAGACCTGCACCCACGTGGGGACCCTGCACCGAGCCCCTGCACCCAGGAGACCCCACACTCAGGGGACCCTGTACCTTCACCGAAACCCGGCACCTGCGAGACCCTGCACCCGCACCAAGGTGGGATGATGCACCCCCTGCACTCACCACAAGACCCTGCACCAAACCCAAGACCCCCCACCCACGCCAGGACGCTGCACACAGCTGAAATCCTGTGCCCACCCCAGGGCGCTGTGCCCCCACCGGGGGTCAATAAAGCTTCTTCTCCGGCTTTCAGAGACTATTTTCCACTCGGGGCAGTGCCGCGGGGAGGCGGCGGGGGCTGACAGTCGCAGTTCGAACCAAAACGGTCCCATTTTGGGCCAGCCCCGTTGGGAGCGCCCCGGGCGGGACTCGAACCCGCGACCCCGGAGCCGCTAGGGGCGTGGCTTCGCGCGAAGCCCCGCCCCACCCTTAGCGCTCAGCCAATGGTGGAGCGCCCCGCCCCGCCCTGCCCGGGGGAGCCACGCCCAGCTGAGCCCGGCCCGGGCGGGAGGGAACGAGACGGGACGGGCCGGGACCGGGACCGGGACCGAGCGGGAGCGAACCGGGACCGAATTGGATCGACCGGGACCGAGAGTGGCTGAACTGAGACCGAGCGGGACCGAGCGGAGCCGAACGGGACCGAAGCGGGACCGAAGCGGGGCCGAGCGGTGCCGAAGCGGGACCGAAGAGGGACCGAAGCGGGGCCGAGCGGTGCCGGCCGGGGCCGAAGCGAGCGCGGCCGGAGCGGTTCGGGGCGGCTCGGCTCGGGCCGGCCGGAGCGGGGGGTCCCGGGCCGGGGCCGGTGTGGGCGATGCGGCGGCTCCCGGGGCCGCTCCTGCTGCTGCTGCTGCTGAGGCCGGTGCGGGACCGGGACCGGGAACGGGACCGGCATGGGGACCAGGAGCGGGCCGGGAACTGGGGCGGGTTGGGATGGGATGGGATGGGATGGGATGGGATGGGATGGGATGGGATGGGATGGGCCAGGCGGGGTGTTCCCCCTGCCCCGGGCCCCGCCGGCCGCCCCCGGCCCGGGACGCTCCGGGTCATTTCGTTCCCTGGCTTTTGTTGTTTTTTTGGGTCAGTTCGGTTCAGTTCCTTCAGTTCCTTTTCTTTCCTTTTATTCCGTTTCCCTTCATTTTTATGTTATTTTTTTCCTTTATTTTATTTCCCTTATAAATTTTGTTTTTATTTTCCTTTTTAACTTTATCTCATATTCCTTTTTTAATTTTTTCCTTTTTGATTTTATTTTTTTATTTTTTATTTTGATTTCATTTTCCTCCTTTTATTTCATTATTTTATTATTTTATTTTTTATTTAATTCTATTTTCCTTTTTTAATTTTCATTTTTTTTAAATTAACTTTATTTTCCTTTTCTGTTTTATTTTTATTTTCCTTTAAAATTTAATTTCATTTTGATTTTTATTTCATATTGTTATACTTTATTTTCCCTTATTTTGTTTTATTTCCTGTTACTTTACATCCTTTCATTTTATTTCAGCTTTTCCCTTTATCTCCCTTTATTTCCCTTCGCTTTATCTCTTTTAATTTCTTTCCATGTCAGTGCCTTTCTCACACTCATTTTTACTTAATATTTACTTCCTTTCCTTTTTACTCTTTTCATCTGATTTTTCACTTTTATTTATTTACCTTTATTTCTCCCTCGTTACTATTTATTTTTGTTATTCTTTAATCCCTCCTCCCACTCTTTCTATTTTAACCCTCGAGCGCTCCCCAATAATCCCCTATCCCCAAACCCCCTTTTCCGTGTTTTAGGAGGGGGGTCACGGTGGGAATTTGGGGGATCCTGGAGCGAATCAAGGGGAAGCTGAGGCAGGACCCTCTCTGTGCCCGCAGGTGCCCGGGTGGGGTGGGGGATGCCCCGCGTGTCCCCGCGGTGTCCCCCAGCCATGCGACCCCTCTGACACGCACAGTGAGTACCCCAAAAACACCCCCCCCAAAAAAAACACCCCCCAAAAACACCCCCCAACCCCACCCCACCCCTGTCCCACAGCCCGGAGCCCCGCGGAGGAGGAGCCGTGCCCGCCCTGCCCCCCCTGCAGCCGTGAGTGCCTCAATTTCATCCTATCATGCCTCACTTTCCCCTTGTTGTGCCTCAGTTTCCCCATCCCGTCTTTCAGTTTCTCCTTCTCAATCCTTAATTTCCCCACGTTGTGTCTCGGTTTCCTCGTTTTGTGCCTCAGTTTCCCCGTGTAATTCCTTCAATTCCTTGTCGTGCCTCAATTTCCTCACATCGTGCCTCAGTTTCCCCCTTTTGTCCCTCGGTTTCCCCACGTTTTCCTCAGGTAGTTCCTTAATTTCCTCACGTCTTGCCCCAATTCCCCAATTTCAGTTTCCCCCTTTCTTTACCTCATTCCCCCTTTTTGTGCCTCAGTTTTCCTCCTTTTCCACCCAATTTCCCGCTTTCTGTGCCTCGATTTCCACTTTTTTTCCCTCATTCCCTTTTTTCCCATTTCCCCTTCCTTTACCCCATTCCCCCCTTTGTGCCTCAGTTTCCCTTTTTGTGCCTCACTTTCCCCTTTTTTACCCAATTTCCCCTTTCTGTGCCTCACTTTTCCCTTTTTTAACTCATTCCCTTGTTTATGCCTCAATTTCCCTTTTTTTCCCCCTTTTTTATGGCCGTTTCCCCACGTGGCTCTGGGGGTGACCCCAAAATCAGGTCCGTCCCCCTCCCCCTTCATTCCCCTCCCGGGGGAAACTGAGGCACGTCCCGACTCTCCCACCCCTCCTTTAACCTTTGGGGTCTCCCCGCCCGGTCCCCACAGCCGTGGCCGCGGGGCCGGTTCCCGGGGGGACTCCTTCGGGGTCGGGGGACCCCCGTGGGACCCCCGCGGGACCGGGAGACCCCCCCGAGCCGCCCCCCGGGGCCTCCATCCCGCTGTACTGCGCCCTCCTCGCCGCCGTGGTCGTGGGGCTCGTCGCCTACGTGGCCTTCAAGTGGTGAGTTTTGGGGGGTCCCCAGGGGGGACACGCGGATTTGGGGACCCCCAATGACCCCCCCACGCATCCTTTCCCCGAGCTGGGACACGTGCAGGAAGAAGCGGCAGCTGGACAAGGCGCGGGACGCGGGGGATTCGGGAATGTCGGCGGACGGGGAGAAGCTGCGGGGGGACAGCGGGGTCTTCGTGGACACCCCCGGCCCGCAGGAGCCCCCCCAGCACGGTGGGAAGTTGGGGCGACACCCGGGAATTAGGGGGGGGACAGCCAGCCCCGTGTGGGGTCGGGGGTGATTTGGGGGGCTCTCAAGGTTTTTGGGGTACACCCGTCCCTTGGGGGGGGGGCGGGTCCGGGTTTGGGGGGCACGCGGGAATTTGGGGGGTGCGGGTTTGGGGGGCGGTGGTCGGGGAATGTCTGGATTTGGGGGACATCGGGATTTGGGGTTTGGGGTGCTCTGGGGGAGGGAACAACACGACCCAGATGGGTCTGGGGGGACAGCACGGCCCCGGGAGCACCCACGGGAGTTTTGGGGTGTACCTGAACCCCAGGGAACACCCAGAGGGGTTCTGGAGCATCCCTACCATGGGATTCACCTGGATGGGGCTGGGAAGCTCCCAAACGGGCTCGGGGATCACCTGGCCGGGTCAGAGCCCACGCGTGCCCGTGGATCTGTGTCCTGGGTGGAATTGCGGGCTGCTGACCCGGCCCCTTTCCCGCAGCCCCCGCCGAGGTGTCCCCGCGGCGGGAGGAGGAGCGGGAGCGGCTGCTGGAGCTGGGCGGCTCCGCGGGGACAGCGCGGGATGTCACCTCCGCAGTGTGACACCCCCGGCGCCGCCTCCAGGGGGGGTTAAATGGGTTTTGTACTTTTATAGGGATTCTGGGGGTGGGGTGGAACGGGGGGATGCGGGAATGGGGCTGGGCCGGGGTGAGGGCATTAAACTGTCCCTTGGGGGCCACCAGGAATTGTGTCCTCGCGTGTTTGGGTGTCCTCGGGATGTGTCCCCTCAGTGTCCCTGTGTCCCCAGCCACTCCAGTTGGTTAATATTCCCAATATTCCCCAACTATTTCCTATTATTCCCCTAATTAATTGCCTGTTATTCCCCCAATATTCCCTAGATATTTGACATTATTCCCCCAATACTTGCAGTTATTCCCCAGATATTCCCTAAGGCAATTTGCTCTTATTCCCCCAAACATTCTCCACATATTCCATATTATTCCCCAAATAATCTCCATTAGTCCCAGTATTCCCCATTATTTCCCCAATTAATTTCCTCTTATTCCCTAAATATTCCCCAAATATTTGCTGTTGTTCCCCCAATATTTGCAATTATTTCCCAAACATTTCCTGTCATTCCCCAGTCACTCCCCAAATATTGGTTATTATTCCCCAAATATTTCCTATTATTGCCCAAATGACTTGTCCATTGCTTCCCAAAATTTCCTCAAATATTTCCTATTATTCCCCTAATTGTCTGTTATTCCCTAAATATTCCCTAAAGATCTGATATTATTCCCCCCATATTTGCTCTTATTTCCCAGATAGTCCCTAAGCTATTTCTTTATTATTCCTCCAAAGATCCTCCAAATATTCCCAACTATTCCCCAAATATTCCCCATTATTCCCAAATATTTCCTATTATTCCCCCAATTCATTTGCTATTTCCCCCCAAATATTTGCTGTTATTTCC
>JAWWES010000081.1:877501-911479 GCA_035583135.1 Lophotriccus pileatus | reverse complement strand
CCCCATTATTCCCAAATATTTCCTATTATTCCCCCAATTCATTTGCTATTTCCCCCCAAATATTTGCTGTTATTTCCAAATATTCCCTAAACTATTTTCCTATTATTGCCCAAATATTTCTTCTTATTCCCTAAACATTCCCCAAATATTCCCCATATGACTTTCTATTTCTTCCCAAATATTTCCTGTTATTCCCTCAATTAATTTGTTATTATTCCCCCAATATTCCTTAAATATTTGGTGGCTTTCCCCCAATATTTGCTATTATTTCCTAGATATCCCCTAAGCTATTTTTCTATTATTCCCTAAAATTCCCCATTATTCCCCTAATTAATTTGCTATTATTCCTTAAAAATTTAGAATTATTCCCCAAAATCTGCTATTATTTTCCCAACATTCCCCAAGCTATTTTCCCATTATTGCCCAAATATTTCCTATTATTCCCCCAAACAACTTGTCTGTCACTTCCCAAATACACCCCAAATATTATTCCCCCAATCAATTTGCTGTTATTCCCTAAATATTTGCTCTTGTTCTCCCAGTATTTCCAAAATATTTCCTAAGCTATTTTCCTATTATTCCCCAAATATTTCCTGTTATTTCCCAAATATTCCCCAACCACCCCAACCCCCCCTTTCCCATTCCCCAAGGATTCCTGGGAATACTGAGGGTCACAGGGGGGTTCCCTCCCACCCGTGTCCGGCGTCGCTTTGGATTTTTTTTGGGGGGGAGGGGCTCGTTTTATTTTGGATTTTTTTATTTTTTTCTCTTTTTTTGCCCTTTTTTTTTTCGTTTGTTTGTTGGTTTTTTACAAAAAAAGTTCCGTAAAAATTGGAGAAAGTAAAATGCTCGAAGCAGTAAAATCAATCTTATCCACATGGCCAGAAATCCGCAGTTATTTACAGGAGGGGGGGGAAAAAAAAAACACGGGGGAAAGAACCAAGGAAACAACTCAAAAACAAAAAAAAAGAGGGGAATAACCCCAAAAACGTTCCTGGCAAAGTGTTCCCGTGGGCTCGGCGAGTCGGGGGGAGGGTTAAAAGCGAGGGCAGGGGAGCAAATTCTTCTCAATATATTCACATGGAGGTTAAAATATAATACAGAGCTCGGGGCAAGGCCTGGCTGGGCAGGGTTGGGTCTTCTCCTTTAAAAAATTCCTGGTGGAAATGAAATCCCCCAGGCTGGGGGGGTGGTGGGAAGAGGGGGGTGGGTATTCCAGGTGCTATTCCAGCTCCGTGTCCTCTTTGGGCTTGTAGAGGATCCCGAATTTCTGCATGTACTTCTTGATGTACTCCTTGGTTTTGTGTTTGACGTTCTCGTTGCACTCCAGGTCCTCGGGGTTCTTGCAGTATTTGAGCTCCTTGTTCATCACCCCGTGGGTCAGCTGGAAACGTGGGAATACCAGTCAGGCCTGGAATTCCCACTGACCCTGGCCTGGAACTCCTGTAAATCCCAACCACTCCCCAGGCTTTGGGCCTGTTATTGCCCAAACCGTTCCCATTATTGCCCAAATAAACGTTCCCCAAACAAACATTCCCCAAATGTTTCCCGTTATTCTCCCAATTAATTTCCTATTTTCCCCCCAAATATTTCCTGTTACTTCCAAATATTCCCAAAGCTCTTTTTCTATCGTTGCCCAAACATTTGTTATTCCCCACATATTCCAGACACTCTCCATCATTCCCCAACTACTCCAGTTGGTTATTACTCCCCAAATATTTCCTATTATTCCACTAATTAACTGCCTATTATTCCCCAATATTCCCCAGATATTTGCCATTATTCCCCCAATCCATTGTCTATCATTCCTCAAATATTCCCTAAGTTAATTTCTTCTTATTCCCTAAATATTCCCCAAATATTCCCCATTATTCCTCAAATATTTCCTATTATTTCCTAAGTTACTTTTCTATTACTTCCCTAAATATTTCCCCTGATTCCCTCAATAATTTGTTATTATTCCCCCAATATTCCCTAAATATTTAGTATTTCCCCCAATACTTGCTATTATTTCCCAGATATTCCCTAAGCTATTTCCCTATTATTCCCCCAAACATCCTCCAAATATTCCCCAACTATTCCCCCTTATTCTCCAAACATTTTCCATTACTTTCCAAACATTCCCCCCCTATTTGCCATTATTCTCCCAATAATTTGCTGTTATTCTCCAAATATTCCTTATTATTTCCCATCTATTTCCCAAACCATTTTGCTGTTATTCCCCAATATTTCCTATTATTCCTGAGCTATTCCCCAAATCATTTTCCTATTGTTTCCCAAATATTTGCTATTTTTCCTAAGATACTTCCCATCATCCCCCAAACCATTTTGCTACTTTTGCCCCAAATATTCCTCTAATGTTTCCTGATATTCCCTCAGTACTCCCTGTTGCTTCCCTCACCATTGCTCCTTTCCTTCCCTTTTCCTCCAGGTGGATCCAATGGATGGGGAGACACAGCCTCACCCTGCACCCTCTGTGTCCCCACATCCCTGTGTCCCTATATCCCTGTGCCCCTATATCCCTGTGTCCCCATGTCCCTGTGCCCCTATATCCCTGTGTCCCTTTATCCCTGTGTCCCTTTATCCCTGTGTCCCTATATCCCTGTGTCCCTATATCCCTGTGTCCCCACATCCCTGTTTCCCTTTATCCCTGGGTCCCTTTATCCCTGGGTCCCTTTATCCCTCTGTCTCCACATCCCCACATCCCATGTCCCTGTACTCCCCATGTCCCTGTATCCCTGTATCCCTTTTTCCCATGTTCCTGTGTCCCTGCACCCACCATATCCCCACGTCCACCCCCATTCCCGTGTCCCCCATGCCATGTTCCCACATTCCCATGTCCTTGTGTCCCCATTCCCATGTCCCCATTCCCATGTCCCCATTCCCATGTTCCCCATTCCCATGTTCCCCATTCCCGTGTCCCCATTCCCATGTTCCCCATTCCCATGTCCCCATTCCCATGTCCCCATTCCCATGTCCCCATTCCCGTGTCCCCATTCCCATGTCCCCATTCCCGTGTCCCCATTCCCGTGTCCCCATTCCCGTGTCCCACCTTGCGTGCCAGGTGTTTGAAGTCCTCGGTGGTGGTGATCCTGCCCACCTTGCAGTCGGGTTTGCGATAGGGGTTCAGGCACTGCACGATGAACTGGGACATCTGCGGAGACAGCGGGATCAGCTCCCGCTCCCGCCATCCCGGCCCTCCATCCCTGTGTCCCGCTGCCCCGGGAAGAGCCCTGGAACACCCACCTCCTTCCGGAACACCTCCTTGCTCTTCTTGGCCAGCTCGCTGGACGTGTCGGCTTCCGCCGTCTTGGGCTTCTTGGAAGACTGGGAACGGGGAACGGAGGGATGTCAGCGCTTCCCCGGCCCCCTTCCCAGCTTGGGAACTGCCCATCCCAGCCCATTCCCAGTGTGTGCTTCCCAGCCCATTCCCAGCGATTTTCCCAGCCTGATGCAGCTCTCCAGCCCAATCCAGGCACTTCCCAGCCTGGTCACTTCCCAGCCCAATCCTGGCAGTCCCAGTGAGCTTCCCAGCCTGGCCCCAGTGTGCCTCCCAACCCATTCCCAATATCCTTTCCAGGCCAGGCCCAGTGCTCTCCCCAGTCCATTCCCGACCCCTTTCCCAGCACATTTCCCAGCCTGATCCAGGCACGTTTCCAGCCCATTCCTGGTGAGCTTCCCAGCCCAATCCCGGCAGCTCCACACCCCAAACCAGGCAGCTCCCAGCCCATTCCTGGTGAGCTCCCCATCCCTATCCCAGCCCCTCCTCCCCCCAATCCAGGCACGATTCCCAGTCTGATCCCAGCACAACCCCAGCCCAGCCCCAGCATCTCCCACCCCTGATCCTGACACTCCCCAGCTCGGTCCTGACACATTTCCCAGCCCAATCCTGGCACAGTTCCCAGTCACACTCCTGGGCTGGGAGCACAGCCCTCAGGACCACTCCTTGCTCTTGTTTTCTTTGGAGAAAAACCTGGAAAAAGTGCAGGAGCAGGTCCTGGGGGAGCTGGGCTGATCCAGAGTGGGAGCAAGTCCTGCAGTGGGGGGGGGGTGTTTCCTTCAGGAATTCCCTGTAGTGGCTGGGACCCTCCACAAGCATTCACAGGGATTATCTTTAGCTCCAGCCAGGATAAAGTGGATTTTCTAGGAATTCCTGGCTGCTTCCCTGCGTGCTGATCCCTGATTTAATTTGCTGCCTGTACGAACAGAGTTCATCCCTCGTGCTCCACACCCACCTCCCACATCCTGAGCTCTGTGACACCCTCAGAGTCCAAGGAAGGGAAAAGCAGCGTCTCTCCACCAGCACCATTTTCTGGGAGAGCTTTGGGAACCGCAGGTCACCACAACTTGGATTTTTAAGGATGGGAGCAAAAGGACTTGGGAAGCCGGGGGAGGTTTCCCTTCTCCCTCTGCTCTTTGATGATGTTCCGACTGTTGTTTTAATTTAAACAATCCCCATTTTTTTAGAAGTGTTTAACCCTGAAAAAAGCAGGAGCCATCCCATTCCTTTCAGTCCCTAAAAACGTGCCTGGCTGGAGGGCGGAGCTGCAAAATCCCGGGAGCAGAGGGACGTGGGATGTAAATCAACCTTTCCGGGGCCGTTTTATGGCCGAGGGACATCAAAGCTCGGCAGTCCCTGCCCGGGGCTCCTCTGCCACTTCAAAGGGCCGGGAATGGGGAGCAGATGGATCCTGGATGGATCCCGGAGCAGCTCCAGCAGCACCAAACCCTGCAGTGCTCCACCAACAAACCCTTCTCCACCCCCACATCCTCCTCCAGCACCAGAACCTCCTTCATCCCCAAATCCTTCTCCACCAAACTCTTCTCCAGTCCCAAATCCTCCTCCATCAAACCTTTCTCCATCACCAATCCCTTCTCCAGCCCCAAATCCTTCTCCAACCCCACACCCTTCTCCAACCCCACACCCTTCTCCATCACCAGAACCTTCTCCACCACCAAATCCCCCTCTCCCATCAACAGTTCACCACCAGGCCCTTCTCCATCACCAATCCCTTCTCCACCAAACCCTTCTCCCCCAACAAACTCTTCCCCACCCCCAAATCCTTCTCCACACTCAAACCCTTCTCCATTAAACCCTTCCACCCCCAAACCTTTTTCCACCCCCAAATCCTCCATGACCAAACTCTTCTCCACCTCCAATCCCTTCTCCATCAAACCCTTCTCCATCATCAGAACTTTCATCCCCAAACCCTTCACCACCCCCTTCTCCAGTAACAAATTCTTCCCCACACCCAAGTTCTTTTCCATCCTCCAATCCTTCTCCACTATGAAATCCTTCTCCATCACCAAACTCTTCCCCAGCTTTAAATCCTTCTCCATCCCCTTCTCCCTCACCAAACTGTTCTCCTCCCCCAAAACCTTCTCCACTCTCTAAACCTTTCTCCACCTTCTCCATGTGGGATGAGGGGAAAAATCTGTGCCAAAATCTGCAGGAGGAGGAGAAATAGAAACTCCATTTCCAAGCAAAGGCACCAATTTTTCCTTAGGGAATTTCTCCCAATTTTAGGCCAAAATTCACTTTAATATTAAACCCTCCTTAACAGGGGCTTTCTCTGCTGCCCTTCCAAAGCATTCCCAGAATCCAAAGCTGTGCTGCCCACCAGGAAAACCAACACAGGAAAAGCCCTCAAAATGTGGTGATCTGACTTCCCACACCTCTTGTGCCTTTCCATCAAAATCATCCCCCACGGAAAGGGAAGACCAGGAATAGCAGCAGCAGCTGTTGGCTGGAGCCACGATGCCGGTGGGTTTAATCCCTCTTGGAAAAGGTGTGGGGTGGGGAGGAGGGCAAAAACATCCAAGGAATGTGGTGGAAGGCGGGAGCTATGACCATGGGAATCCAATGCCAGGAAAAACCCGACCTTCTGGCTCTCCTGGCCCAGAAGAACAGGATTTAAAGCTCTGGAAGGAGTAGGAATCACCTCACCGGGAGGTCACCTTTGGGAATGAGGGATTGATGGATTTAGGGAATTCCTGCACCTAAAAGTTGGGATTTTGGGGCTTGAGTGAGCAGCAAAACCTGGAAGGAGCAGCCAAGTCATGTCTATCCCAAAGTGAAGCCCTTGGATCATCATCCCAGTCCTCAGCTCCATTTTATCCCTATTTATGGACAAAAGCCACCATTTATGGGATTAAAGCCACATTTATGGAAGCACCTTTCCTTGCTCCCAGGAAGCACTGAGACCCTCAGAATTCCATGGGGAAATGACTGCCAGGCTGGAAAGCAGCAGCACAGCTCTATTTCTTGCTCCAAAGATCCCAACCTTCTCCTCAGCACCTTGTTCTCCCCACAGGGATGTTCCCAAATATCCCCAGGCTGCTCCACACCACTGAGCTCCAGCTCAGCCCTCCATAGGGATGTGTTTTCCAGCTATTCCAGCTTGATAAAACCTCACCCAAAGCCTAAAATTAACTTGAGAAATTAAATTCCCTGAGAAATCCCAATATCCTTCTACAATATTTGCAATCCCAAGAAACACAAGATCCCAGATCCGCAGGGAATGGCACAGGGTACGTGTGACACCGATCCGGGGATTAAAAAAACCCTTGGAAAGGCTTTTCTGGAAGCAACAACCCCTTGGCTGAGCAGCAAATTCCAGGTCTGAGCTCATTTGCTAATTAACTTTTTTACAGGGAGACAAATATTTGCCAGTAATTTCCTTGGAGCGAACTCGCCAGGAAGCACTCGGAGGCATTCCGGGAATGGGATTAACCCTTGGGAGCCTGGCAGCACATGGAAAGGCGACAGCAGCCCAGTGTCCCTGTCACCCCCAAACCCGAGTGGCCCCCCCATCCTGGGGGCTGTCCCAGGGAAGGGTCTCCCTCACCTTCATGGGGTTCTCGTCGTACGTGGGGGTCCCGAGGTCCATCTCGGCCTCGTGCTCCAGGCCGGCGTCGTCCCCGGGGCTGTCCCACGTCGGAGGATCCCACTGGGTTTGTCTGGGGGAAGGAGGACACACAAAAACCACTGTCACCCCCTGAAGGGCCCGGGACCTGCTCCTGGATTGTCCCGTCGAGTGGCACCCCTGGACTCCACCACCCGTCGGAGATCTCGGCCTTGCCTTGCTCTTCAGGAGGAGTTTGGATGTGGAATTTGGGGACGTGGGGCAGTGATCCCACACTCACCTGGTCACCACGTGGTAGTAGTAGATCTTCCCCTCGGGATCTCGGGCCGTTTTCCAGTTGGGGGGGAGGACGATGGTCTTGGGCTTGGGGGGAGAAGGTGGAGGCAGGTCCAGGAGGTTGTTGGTCACCACGAGCTCTGGCTGGAAACAAGAACAGGAGAGAAGGGGGGCAAGAGAAGGATGTGAGGGGTCATGAGAGAGGTCAGAGGGGTCCTGACAGCTCTGTATCCCATGGGAATACAGCTCTTTGTCCCCTGGGACCCCCCAGTCCTCACCTGCTGGATGGGCTGGGGCTGCCCGGCCGCCACGATGGTGGTCACGGCTGGGGGGGGTTGGACAATGACTCCCTGGGGATGAGCCGTGTAGATCTGCTGGCCCTGGATGTACTGCAGACCCGGCTGGGCGTAACTCTGCAACGGAGCACAGGCACCACGCTCAGCTGCTGCTCCCAAAAAACCCTCCACTGGACGACACGGAGCAGCTCCACCAGCCCAGGCTGCTCCAAGCCCCGTCCAACCTGGCCGTGGACACTTCCAGGGATGGGGCAGCCACAGCTGCTCTGGGAAATCCAGTCCCTGTCCATCCTCACAGCCAAGAATTCCTTCCAAACATTATCAATTTTGTTTGCTTTAAGCTGGTTGTTCCAGACCTGCTTCCAAAAGCCAATGGAAGCCGAGCTCACACCTCCACCTTTTCCCGCTTTACTCAGTGGCAGTGGCAGCTCTTCCCAAAAAACAGCCCTTCAACAGCCAAAAAAACAGTATCACTTTTATAAACAGGTTATAAAATATAAAATACAGGGTATGAAATATTTCTGGAAGCTGCAAATTCCTGCTTGGCCCCGACGGCCACGGAATCATCATCCCTGGAGGTGTCTAATATCCCCCTGGAGATGTTCAATATCTCCCATCCCTGGAAGTGTCCAATATTCCCCATTCCTGAAGGTATCCAATATGCCCCATTCCTGGAATAGATCAGTATCCCCAGTCCCTGGAAGTGTCCAATATCCCCCACTCCTGGAGGTTCCAATATGCCCCATCCCTGGAATGCTCAACACCCTCATCCCTGGAAGTGCCCAGTATTCCCCATCCCTGGAAGTGTCCAAGGTCAGGCTGGACAGGGTTCCCTCCTGGAGCAGCCTGGGACAGCGAGAGGTGTCCCTGCCCACAACAGGAGGTGGGGCTGGATGATCCTTAAAGGTCCTTCCAACCCAAACCATTCCGTGATTCCACAATTCTATAATTTAAGCCGAAAGGCGCTTTCCTCCTCTTTTCGGGTGGGAACCTCCCGCAGAAGAGCCGAGTAGAGGCTCCAGCACCAGGAGAAGCTGTGAAGAGCGAGTTAAGCCCGCGTTTTCCCCGCGCTCCCAGCGGGAACTCACCTGGACGATGGGCGGGGTGGTCTGCGAGTAGGGCGAGGCGACGCCGTAGACGGCCTGGCAGGCCTGGCCCTGGTAGTAGATGGCCGGCTGGGACTGGGCGGGCGAGTAGGGCTGCTGCACGGCCACGGCCTGCTGGCCCGAGTCCCACACGCCGTAACCCTGGCCCTGCACGGCCCCGGGGGCCGGCACGGGCAGCACGGCCACGCCGGGCTCCTGCGGCACCGCCGCGTCGGCCGGAGCCACGAACTGCGGCGGCGGCGCCGCCTCCACCGCGCCCGCCACGTGCGGCACCACCGGCACCGGCTCCAGCGCGGGCCCCGCCGGCGGCTGCGGGTGCTCGTAGCCCGCCGGGGAGCACAGCGAGTCCAGCGGCGGCGTGGGCAGCAGCACCTTGCCCGCGTTGGGGTTGCTGGGGTCCACGTAGGCCTGCATGGGGTACCCCGGCGGGTAGCCCATGAAGCTGTGGTGGGGGGTCCCGTAGCCCATGGAGTCGTAGGGGAGCGGGGACGTCATTCCCAGGTTTTGGAGCTGCTGCTGCTGCTTCTGGGCCTCCCTCTGGGCCACCTCCTGCTCGAAGAGCTTCCGGCGCTCCTCCGTGGAGAGCTTGTTGCGGTCCTTGGGGCGCACCTTCTTCTTGGAAGACGCTGGCGTGTCATACCTGGGAGAGGAGGGAGAGGGAAAGGGCTTGGGAGACCTCGGGAAGCTGCAGGTCAGAGGCTCCAGCAGAAAAAGGACCAGGAAAAACCACCAGGAAAAACTGGGATGCCCAACAGCAGCAGCAACCCCTAAAACCGCTCCTTTTATTCCAGCTGTTGGACCAACTGTGGGAAGTCGGGAGAAACACCCACTGGTCCTGCTCATCCACGAGGAAGGATCCCAATGGATCAAGCAACTGCAGTCTGCGCTGCTGGAGAGGCAAAGATGCTGCAGGAATTGTTTGGAGGAGCTGCTGGGCAGCACTGGGATACCCGGAGAGGGAGGGAACACCTCCAAAGCCAACAGAGCCCAAGGGAAGGGCAGAACCAGGAGACCCTCTGGCACTTTTTCCCAAAGCAGGGCCAACAAGGAGCTTGGAAGAGGCTCCCAAACAGGAGGAGCAGCTCAAACTACGGCATCTCCACTCCCAAATTCCAGCACTGGGGCAGCATCTCATCTCTCCTGAGGAACCTCCGCTTTCCAGGGCCTAAAGGGAATCCAGGAGAGCTGGAGAGGGACTCTGGACAAGGCATGGAGGGACAGGACACATGGAATGGCTTCCCAGTGCCAGAGGGCAGGGAGAGATGGGATATTGGGAAGGAATACTTCCCACTTGGCAGCTGCAGACAGGACAAAGAACAAGGGAATCACAAGCAGCACGTTCCTGTTTGGACTTCTGCTCATTCCCAGACCACTTCAGCTTCAATAATTAACAGTGTGGATGGATTATTTTAATTCTTTCAGAGTTTTCATCCCAAAACACAGAGCAGCTGGAGGGATTTTTCCAAGGAATTAAAGAAGGGGGGGGGAAAAAAAAAAAGCCAAAATGTTTTGATCAAAGCTCAGCCAAGGAAAGTTTCAGATCAAAGGTGGCGATTCTGAGACGTCCCGAGTGAGGCAGAACAGGGATTACAGGGAAAAACGCTCTGCAGCCTTAACATGAGGGATTCCACAAAGCATCTGGGATATTCTCCATGTATCCTGTGATCCATTTCCATATCAAAAGCACATTGCTACCAACAGATCCACTTAAGCTGTTTCCTGGCACTCCCAGGATCCGCTAATCTGGACCTTATTGACGTGAAGGGTCTGATTTCCATAATTAAAGTCTTGCCTGGAATGTTTAGAGGAGGAGCAGCCAAGGAGAAAACCGAGGGTTTCATGTTCCTCTCTCCACCTATTTTGTTATTTTGCCTCATTAAATCCTTGGGGTATCAAAGTCAGAGTGGGGAGAACGTTCCCAGAGAAGGATGTTGGTCCTTTGCTCATGGACACACACAAGGAAGAGCCACAACAGGCCACTCCTCCCCAAAAAAAACCCTTTTTTGTTCTGTTAAAACAACCAAAAAAAACCCCCATTATTTATTTACTTCCCAGTGTGCTGCCACCCTCCCAATGCCTCATTCCAGGGGTACAGATTTCCCTCTTTGCTTTTTATCCAGATGTTTCCAACTCTCCCAGCACAGCTCCACGTGAGGAGGGAAGTTCCCTGGTCTGGCGACTTGGCACCAACTGTTCCCTAATTCCTGAGTGCCTTTGGATCCTATTTAACAGGGACAGCAGAAAACTGAACTTCTTCAAAGGAAATTCCATGGGATTTTTCCTGCCTGGAAGATGCTCTCAAGTCTCTCTGAACTGCAAGACATGGAATGTTTTCCTTCTCTTAATCACGAGTCTCCTCCTCAGCCATGGAGTGGTGCCACCATTCCCAAGGGAATGCAGGAGACACAGCACCAGCCTGGTGGGATCACACCTGCCTGGATTGTTGTCCCTATAGGAATATTTAGGGAATAATCCCTCAGTCAAGGAAGTTTTAGAATTCCTGCCCGACCTGAGCTTTGCTCCCTCCTGGACAGGCAGGGCTTGCTCCAAGCTCAGAATACTGGGAAGAGGTGGAGGAGGAGAAGGGAATGGGTTTCAAAGGGCTCAGAAGACCTCTTAGCATTAGGAGGGCTACACCCTGGAATTCCTGGATTCCCCATGCCCAGAGAGGTTCATACCCAGGTTGGATGAGGTTTGGAGCGGCCTGGGAGAGTGGAAGGTGTCCCTGCCCATGGCAGGGGGTGGCACTGGGAGATCTGTAAGATCCCTTCCAGCCCAAACCATGCCATGATCCCTAATTTCCCTGCAGGAGCTGGCACAGCTTTCCTGCTCACCCCCCTCATTCCCAAAACACGCCTGAGGATGAAGGTGCAGGTTATCCCAAAGGGAAAAGCCACCAAACCCCGAGGAACCACCCAGTGCAGGCGGGGAATGAACCACCCACCCCACGCACATGGGGTTCCTCCGGGAGAAAATTCCCTTCCCGGGCCCTGAGTGATTTCAACCATCACCAGGATCGTTTTTCCAGGAGATCTGACCCTGTTCCCACAGGACAGATCCCTGCCAGCCCACTGACCTGTCCTCCGGCCTCTTGGTGCCGCGCTCGTACCCCGAGGGCGGGGGGGACAGGGAGTCCCTGCGCCTCTTCCTCTCCTTGCTCTGGCTCTGCCGCTCGGGATCGCGCTCCCGGCTCAGCACGGGGTTCTTGGGGGTCGGGGGCTGATCCCGCAGCCCGGCTGGATCCCTCCCACGGTCGGCTGTGGGAACAACGGGGAGAAACGGGGATGTTTTGTAACTCAGAGCGTCAGCAGCTCCCCTCCCTGCAGGACGCAGGGAAGCCGCCTCGGGTTGGGCCAGCAGAGGGTCAGGCTGGATGTTGGGGAGAATTCCCTCATGGAAAGGGCTGCCCAGCCCTGGCACAGGCTGGAGTGCCCACCCCTGGAGGGATTTAGGAGCCCTGTGGATGTGGCACTCGGGGACATGGTTTGGGGTGGCCTTGGCAGCGCTGGGGGATGGTTGGATTTGATGGGCTTGGAGGGCTCTTCCAACCCCCGTGATTCCACGATCCTGGTTGTCCCACATCCCCCTCAGGGCTCCACCTCCCACCAGATGATCCCTCCTGTTTCCAGGGAGCAGGAATGCCGATCCCAGCCCGGGAACATGAAGTGGTTTCAGGGGAGAAAGCGGGATGGGACAGGACCTACCGCTGCTCTCCTTCTCCGCTTGGCTCTTCTTCGGGATGCGATACACCTCCTGTGGGAAAGCCACAAGCAGGGTCAGGACTCCAGCCACTCCCAAAAGCAACCCAAATATCTACAGGGCTACAAAAGTCATCACACGAACCAGAAATTTATGAGAAACCATCATAGAAGTGTCTCTGGAAGGAAAGTTCTCATTTTAGGCCAATTATCCCGGTGCTTTCTATATATTTCCTCTTTTTCCACGTATTTCCTCTGCTCAGTGGCTGATGTTTGATGGATTGAGGTGGAATTTTGGAACAATCCTGTGCCTGCCCTGCTCTTCCAGGACCTTCTAACTAGTCCTGCATGGACCAGGGAGCTGGACTGGATAATCCCTATGGGATTCCAGTGGAGATATTCCTGCAGGTTCATCAGCGTGGAGAGAGTGCTGGTGATTTTGTCATCTGCTCCCCCTTCTCCCATGGAGCACCCCTGGGCTTCTCCCACTTCCCTCCTCGCTGGGACAGGGTCCACCACGATTCCATGATGTTCCCCAGATCCTACACGTCCCATGGGAGGAAAATTCCCTACTCTGAGTAACCCCTTGGACCAAGTCCCTGCCCATTGGTAGGGGGTGGCACTGGATGATCTTTAAGGTCCCTTCCAACCCAAACCACTCTGGGATTCTAAGAAGGGGGGAAAAGGGAAGAAGAGCTGGGAATGAGGATTAAAACCTCCCTAAGCTCCAGGTTTACCATCCTTGTTAAACCCCTCTTGATTATGCAGCAACAATTCCAATGCCATGTCAACCACCTGTGTCTCCCTACAATTAAGAAATGAGTTTTATCAGCACCTTTCCATGCTCAGCTGGATTTTCCATTGGAATATTCCAGCACTCACAGTGTAAATCCCATTTTCTCAGTAATGCCCATGATCCCACAGTCTGTATCCCGAGGTTTTACAGCATCAGTGACTCTCCAAGCACTGGGAGCTTGGACTAAAAAGCTCATTTTTGTTCAATTCCAGCTTTTACCAAACCCTTGCTCTGTTCCCTTCCTGAGGGAAGGCAGCAATTCCCAAGAATTCCCAGTTATTCCAGGCAGAACAGGATGAATCAGCAGGAAAAAAGGAATTCAACCCAAATAAATCAACCCTGAGCAATCCCAGGGAGAAAATGGGGAGGGATCCCTGAGGGAGCAGCAGCTGCATCCCAAAAAACCACCATTAAATCCTAAAAGAGAAGCTCAGTGTTCCAAAAATAAGGTGGTTTGTGTGGTGTCCTGAGATTCCAGCTTTCCCAGGGCAGGATTTAGGGACCTTCCCTAAAATATCCTTCAATTTAGGGCATGGATGAGGCAGAGGAGGGAAAAAATATGGAATAAACTGTTCCTGGAGGGGTGAAAGCTGCTCCTAGTTGGGTGTTTAAAGCTTTACCTCAACTTGACTCCCAGATTTTATATAATATCCCGGGATTTTTAAATTCCTTGATTTTTTGGGAATAAATTAACTGGGGTTTCCACTGGGCTCATCCCAGTCCACCTCCAGCACTGGATTTAATGACACCCCAGCTTTGAGAATCCCACTTTTTTAAGGAAAAATCCACCTCCCCAAGGGCTCAGAAATCCCATTTTCCTTGAGTGAAATAAAAGGAAGGATCAAAAGGCCCGTTGTGGTTTGTTCTCGAGGCAAAACCACTTCAAAAGTGCTGCTGGAGGTTAAAAAAAAATAAAAAGGGATTTTGGCCAAGATTTTTGTTTTATAAAAAAGACTTTTGGCCTTTCTGTAGAGCCTGAAAAGCCCCACCTGAGGTTTGAGCATCTCCAAAGATGAGAGGCTTTAAAATGGTGTAAAAAAGCCTTTTTTTGGTTGTTATTTATTGACATGTTTGCTATGGATTTAAAGACCCCCAAATCCGGGGGGGTTTAATGAAATGCAGAGAAATGAGGGAGCAGGTCCATGTTTGGGGTGGGAAGGGATGCAGGAGGAGCCTATAATTCTATATTTACTAATTATATATTAAATTTTATATAAATTATATGTAAAATTACACAGAAAATTGTGGAATCATGGAATGGTTTGGGTCGGAAAGGACATGAAAGCTCATCCAGTGCCACTCCCTGCCACGGACAGGGACACCTTCCACTAACCCAGGCTGCTCCAAGCCCCATCCAGCCATAATCTATCTATTTAATCTTATTTTTCCATATAATTCCAGAGCTCTGGATGCCAGGGATGATTTCCCCTCCTGAGGGAAGGAGGGGACCACAGGGGCAGGTTCTGCAGCCCCAAAATCGCCCCCCAGCAATGGGGTTTTCCTGGTTTTTTCTCTCTCTCCAACATCACCCTCCCAAAAAAGTCACTCCCAGAGCAGCACATCCATAAAAACCTCCCCTAGGGCTTCCCAAGTGATGATCCCAGGAGGAAAAGGGGGATGAGGAGCCACCAACCATGAGGTGATGGAGGAGCAGCCAAACAGCTGAAGGACAACGGAACAGAGGGATGATGAACTACACCAGCCTTCCCAGCTCCTGGGAAGGATTTGTCCCAATAAATAGCAGGATGGGGAATGGGAAATGACTGGGCAGAGGGTCAGTGGGAATAGGAGGAGGATAAGGACCACCTGAGGAAGTGGAAGTGGGAATCACGGAACTGCCGCTCCCGCCACGCGTCACTTTGGATTCACCACGACATTGGGGGAACCCACTCCAGGATCCATCCCAACAAACTGGCCAGTCCCAACCAAGGCCCAGCAAGCCCAAAATCCAAGGGAATTATGAGCAGGGAGCAAGCTTTGTCCTGTTGGGGAGCAATTCCAGCTCCACTCAACAGCTCCGGAGCCTCCATTGTCCGTGCGGGAAGACGGAGCAGCGGACGCTTTGAACCAGCAATAAACACGGGAATGTGTCAGGATTGCTCCATGAAAACCAGATGCTGGTCAAGCCAGGCAGGGGAAACTCCCAAGAAAAAGGCTGGTTTATTTTTGGAAACGGAAGCTGCTGGCTCGGGGCTGCCCAGCTCCTCCATCAATCCTAACGGGCTCCAGACGGCGCCCGAGATTCCAGCACGGCTTTGAAGGGACTGCGCGGAAAATGAGAGGCAGAAAGCCGAGTGACACGAGCCTGGCAGGAACAGAAGGGGTGGGGAAAGTGGGATTTGGCCTCTCCAGCCGCAGGGATGAACCACCCTTGGTTGGGAAAGGGAAAAGAGGGGCAGGATGGACTCAAGACTCCAGGGATGCAGCACAAGGAAAGGAGGTTGTGCCTCCACGGAACCTTCTCCACAAATCTATCCCTTAGCTGCCAATTATTCCTGACTTAACAGCTGGAGTTAATGATCCCAGAGGTCCTTTCCAACCTTAAGGATTCCATGATTCCACCCCATGATTCTATGAACTTCTGTTGACTTTTGAAGGAACACCACGTGACTGAATCCATCCCCTTCCAGGCTGGATCCTCTTCCTTCCCTTCCCTCCTGCTCCTCTCCTCTCTTCCCTCTGCAGCTCCAGCAGAATCCCAAGGGATGGTGGAGAGCAAGAGAAAGGACTTAATGCCATGAGATCCCTGCTTGGAGGCCAAAGAATCCCACCACAAACAAGGGCCTGGCCGCTCCCCAATCCCATTGTTTTCCCAAACTATTTCTTGCTCTAAGTTATAACGAACTGTAAGATTCCCAATTAAAACACGGCATGTGCGTGCCGGAGACACAGCCAGGAACTGCAGGATGGCTTCACTGGGAGCAGGATGGGCAAGAGCAGCTTCACAGGACTGTCCTACCACAAGAAGTCGGGATGTGACTCGGGAAGATCATCTCAGGGAAAGATGGATCTTGGTTGGCCTGGACCACCCAAACCCTGCTGTCCATTTCCAGACTGAAACACCTCCAGGGGAGCTTTAGGTTGGATACTGGGAAGATTCCTTCATGGAAGAAGGTTGTCCAGCCCTGGCACAGGCTGGAACCCCCATCCCTGGAGGGATTTCAAAGCCCTGTGGATGTGGCACGTGGGGACGTGGGGCAGTGTTGGCCCTGGCAGTGCTGGGGGAACAGTTGGACTTGGTGGTCCAAGGGCTTTTCCAGCCTTAGGAATTCCCTGATCCCATGATTCTTAAGCTCTCAGAAGGGTGTTTTCGTGGCAAAGAGAAAGCCCACCTTGGCCAAAGTCAGGGTGACAGCTGAGCCTCAACCTCCAAGTCACCGCGAAACACGAGGCCAGAAGTGTCCAAAGGAAACCTCCTGAGCCCCAGCTTGGCTCTTCCACAAGGCTTTTCCTACAATCAAGACCTTCTCCACCTCCTAAGCACAGTGGCTGTGGATCCTCAGATCCACAACTCCTCCCTGCCCCTTCCCAGCAGGTGAGGGGCGGGAGAAGATTCCCAGAGCTCGGTCCCACCTGTGGCAGAGCCCAAACTCCTGTCCCTCAACCTCAGCTGCTCAAACCTCAGCCACCAAAAGGACTTTGACAGACCCTCCCCATGCTTGGCCCTACGGCTCGTTCTGGTGACTCCAAGAGGGTGGAGCAGCAGGTCTGGTGGCCACGTGTCACCTCCACCACGGACGTGTCCGCACGGATCGGTCCCTGCGGCCTTACCTGAGCGCAATCCTCCGGCTGGAGCGGGCTAAGGGACCTGGAAGAACCACGTGGAACCGCCACCCGTGCCCTGGCCGGGTTGGCCCCCACGGGGAGTGAGTTTTGAGCCTGGGAGAAGCCGTGAGGCGCTTCCCTGGACAGCGGGAACGGCGCCCACAAGCCCGGGCTGGAAACTCATCCCGCCGGGAATGTCAGTGTGTGTGTCGTGCCGGGTGTGTGGGAACGGCCAACGCTCCTCACTACGGAGCGTTGGAGCCCTGGAAGGACTGACAAGTCCTGTGTGTAAGAGGTAGAGAAAAAAAGAGCTCACTTAATCCTTTCATGCCAGGAGTCGGGATTTTCCCGGAGCGACGTCCATTGCCGGCAATGGACGCACCAAAATAACGTCGGCATCCCCGAGTTAACCACCTCTGTCCTCCTTGCACCTATCACACTGCCATGCATCAGCCAGCTTCCCAACCATCTTCCCGGTTCTTCACGCTATGGCCTCTCCCTTCTTCCACACGGACTTGAGGAAAGGAGACACATGGGGAGCTCCAGGCTGCCCTGAGAAGCTGGATGGAAACGGTGGAAATTACAAGGGGATCATCAGCAAGACTGGAGAGGACGTTTCAGACCCCCCCCAACCCCGCCCCAGCCAATGGCAGATGTTCCACCACTCCAGGGGAAACCAGCTTTTGAAAAGCTTGGACGTGCTGGGAAAGGCACCTGGGGGTGGGTTATCCATCCCCGCTCCACCTAAAGTGCTTCCAGCTTGGTCTTGTCTTTTAGACATCGGCCACCTCCATCCAGGTGGGCCCTGGATCTCATCAGGTGAGAGTTGGACAGAAGCAGTTAACTCTTAGAGCCACGAGGAAATGCAGGACACAACCAATTCCCAGCTCACAGAGACCCTACAAGCGTTTTACAGGAGAGAAAGGAGTTGCCACAACCCCGTGTCGGGATTCTGTTGGGATGGATTCGCTGGGATCACTGAAGCTCACGAGATCCAACCCCATCCCTACAACCAGACCATCAAGGCAACGACCTGAATTAATTCAGCACCCAGAGAGGACGGGAATCCACACTGAAAACTGGGAATGTGTCAGGATTCCACAGCCCACTCACGGCCTCCAGCAAAGCCCTGCAGATACCAAGGCTGAGCTTCCTCAAGCTCAAGAGAAAACCCAGATCTTGGGATTTAATCATCAGGTTCAACTTGGTCTCCACAACCACTCTTTTGGAGGAGTTTTGTGAAACTCCCCCCAGTTCATCAGTGGTTTTTAGCAGCTTTTCTGTGCTGGTTCCAAGAACTGAGTCTGGATACCCAAAACAAGTCTGAGTAGGCCTGACTTAGCTCTAAAACAGGCTGGACTTGATGACCTTGAAGGTCTTTTCCAACCCTTGACAACGGTTGGAAAAGGACTTTTTCCAATTTATCCATAAATTCAATCTGACAGCGTCGCTTTGATGAGAAAACCACGTGAATATTAAAGAGTCTAAAAATTAAAATCTAGGAAATGATCCACTTGGAAAAAAGGGGGGGAAAGAACCAAAGCACAACCCAACTTCTCTACAGGAACACATTTCAGTGGTTTCTCTTCCTCCCCCACTGAGATTCAGGGCCCAAAATGCTCAAGAGTCTCTGATTCTTTTGGAAAATCCAGATTAAGGTAAAATTCCCCTTAAGTCCCCCCTATTTATAAATCCTGATGTTTGCAGCTCCAAAGCAGAGGTCCAGGAGCTCAGAGCTCCCGAGGTCTCCTCCAACTGCGCTGCACAATTAACGGCCGTTACTGTAATTAAGCTCTTTGAATCAATACTCATTATCAAACTCTGGGGGTAAATGGACTAAATCTTTAGCTCTGTGATGCTTCATTTGATGCTTGAAACTCCTCTCAGTAATTAGAAGTGGGCTGATGGTTGATTAAGAGAAGGGCAGGAGACCCTCCAAGGCCTGTGCCGAGCCCACCCGATATGGAAGCGCAGCAGCACCTTTGACTGCTGCTGGATCCTCAGCAGCCACACATCAAAGAGGTTCCCACCCCTCGTGCTCCTGGAGAGATGGAATTTAGGATAATATGTGGAATATAATCCTGCAGAAGAAGCAGGTAGGCGAAGAGTTTCAAAAGATCTAAAGGAACCCAGGAAATGAGGGAAGCTTTGAGTGGAACTTAGATCCATAGAGCCATGGAATGGTTTGGGATGGAAGGGACCCTAAGGATCATCCAGTGCCACCCCCTGCCAAAGGCAGGGACACCTCCCACTAGCCCAGGTTGCTCCAACCTGGTCTTGGACACTTCCAGGGATGGGGCAGCCACAGATTCTCTGGGAAATCCATTCCAGTCCTTCCCCACCCTCCCAGCCAACAGTTCCTTCCCCACATCCCACCTAAACTAAATCCCTCATTTCTTAAACTAAATCCCTCATTTCTTAGTTTAAAACCGTTACTGGAACCCCATCCTAAAAGCTGTTGGCTGAAGATCAAGTGGCCAAGTTGGCCACCTCCAGGACAGGGACACGATTCCAGAGGAGCCACCAAGCTCTTCTCTTTAGAGGTTTCTGCTGAAGGAAGACTCTGATGGGAATGAAACCACTCAAGTCTCCAATAACACCCCAAATCTGGGTGTTTCCCTGATCTAAACAACTGCAAACACCCAGAGGTTGCCCCAGCACGGCCTTGGAGGGAACACAACGTGGCCAAGAGGTCCATTTCTGGAGGCTCCACATTTGCAGAGGGAAAGCAGATGTAAAGAGGACAAGAAATGCTGAGAATGTTCAGCTCGTGGAATTCAGAGAATCCTGGAATGGTTCAGACTGGGAGGGACCTTAAGGATCATCTTGTTCCACCCCCTGCCATGGGCAGGGACACTTTCCACTAGCCCAGCTTGCTCCAAACCCCGTCCAACCTGGCCTTGGACACTTCCAGGGCTTGGGCATTTGGGAGGAGCCTTGAACACTTCCAGGGATGGAATTCAGGAGCAGACAGTCCATCAGTTTACTTCAGCATGGAGGGATTTGGCCACTGCCACCCAAAATGCTCATGGCACTGTCTCCAGCCTCCTTTCCCAAGGGGATGAAAAGGGAATCTCAATCCCTCAGAGCTGCCTTTCCCTGCACAGCCTAACAAACAATGGGATGAGCGAGGTGCCCTTGTGTTCCCAAACCTCCTGATTCCAGCATCCAACACCTGGAATTCTACTGTAAGTCACACACTGAGCAACCAGAGGATCTATATAGAAAGCACTTTTTGTGTAGAAAAGGCAATTTTCGCTGTCAAACATTTACCAAAAGACACAAAATTCACCCCCATTGCACCAAACCACCAAAACTCCGCGTTTTCCTCAGGAAGAGGCGTTGGAGCCGGAGGTGCCTCTTACCTTGAGCTCCTTCCAGCTGTCGAGCAGCCTGGTGGCCAAGTCGCTGACATCCACGATTTTATCCGTCTGCTCCTGGCTCCTCTCGCTCTCCACGTCGGACACGCCCTCCTCCTCGTCCTGCGACGGCGTCTCCATCGCCATGGGCTCCTCCAGCTTCGCCCCGTTGCTCTCCTTGGCCTCAGCTTCGGGCTCAGCCTCCAGCTCTGCGGGCTGGGCTTTGCTGCTCTCCATGGGCGCCTCCACGGCGGCTTTGACCTCCTGCTGCTGCTGCTGCTGCTCCTCCAGCGCCTCCACGGGCGTTCCCTCCAGCTGGTCCAGGTCCTCCTTGCCCTCCTTGCCTTCCAGCTCGCTGGTGGTGTCCGAGATGGCGCTGTCCATGCTGTTCTCGCTGATGATCTTCAGCCTGCGGAACACCAGCTTCTTGGGGGTGTCGGTGTCGCCCTCGGAGCCCTGCTTGGCCGAGAGGTCGGGGGTGTTGAGGGGGGTGTGGGCGCGCGACGTGTTCTCGCTGGAGTAGCCGTCGCCCTCGCTGAGCTGCGGCACCGCCGTCTTGGTCTGAGCCCAGCGCTGGATGATGGGCAGCACTTTGCTCTCCTCCAGCATGTTCTTGGTGGGGATGGGCAGCAGCTCCAGGGTCTTCATGATCTAATGGCGAAGGCGAGAGGGACGTGGTTAAAAGCATCGGGAGTCAAAGCTCTGTCCAACCGGGAATGGGTTGGATGGATCTTACAGCTCACCTCATTCCAGCCCCCTAGATGGAACATTCCACTAGCCCAGGTGGCTCCAAGGCCCATCCAACCTGGCCTTGGACACTTCCAGGGATGGGGCAGCCACACTTTCCCTGGGCAACAATGTCCTAGATTTTAAAGGAATACATCCAACCCACAAAACCCCACCAAAGCTGAACACCGTGACCTGAGAGCAAGTTCCAACATGTCCAAAGTTGGGATGGATCTCACCTATCCCAAAAAAAGAAATCAGAGCAGTCACAGACTCAGATTGGAAGGGACCTTAAGGATCATCCATCCCACCCCCTGCCATGGGCAGGGACACCTCCCACCATCCCAGCTTGCTCCAAGCCCTGTCCAACCTGCCCAGAACTTTCTTGTAGAATCATCTTTAAGAAAGGAACTTCCAGGTGTTTTTTTGCCATACAATCCCAAATTTCTTATGGAAAACAGAAACATTTCAGTTCCATTTCAGACCACCATACCTCTAATTGCCTGTGCTTTGGCACTGGGATATAAAGGAAATAAAGTACAGGGAATAAACAGCAACAGCAGCAATTTTTAAGTCTGGCTTATGAAATCCAACTCAGGAATCTAAAAAAACCACAGGAGCAAATTCCTTCCACTAATTAAGGATGTGCCTTAGGGCAGAAGTTCCAGGGCTGCAGTTCTGAGGTACCTGAGTTTGTTTCCATGAACACTTGGCATAAATTTGCATTTCAAAAAACAAAAGGAAAAGAAAATCCTGGTGATTCTGAGCTGCCAAAACTTTCTCCATGGTTTCCTTCCCAGCCCTGGCACAGCTGGAGTGCCCATTCCTGGAGGGATTTAACAGCCCTGTGCATGCCACATGGGGCAGTGGTGGCCCTGGCAGTGCTGGGGGAGGGTTGGACTCACTCTTACAGGGCTTTTCCCACCTCAGTGGTTCTGTGTGAGCTCCAAATCCCACGGAATTACCGACCTCCAGCTGCAGCTTCAGGTTGTTGGCGGTGCTGCCTCTGCCATCGCCCAGCTCCGTCATCCAGATCCAGAGCAGGGACAGGCCGTGGCACTCCAGGAACGACTTCAGGCAGGACTGGGAGTGCGTGTTCTGGAGGAGCCAAAGTTAGAGAGAGACCACGGGAATGCTCAGAGACTCCCAGAAAAAAAACCCTTCCATGGGATAACACGGCAAACTGCTCCCCTGGGAGTACAGAACCCAGTGCAGAGCCAGAACTCGGCACCTGGGCAGGTCCAGCCTAATTGAAGGGGCCAAACTGCTGGACTTGGAGCAGAAACACAACAGTAGGACCATTATAACCATCATCTGGGGAATAAACTTAAGGATAACGGAGTGTGGAGCCGCTCGGCCGAGCTTGGGATGCTGAACAAGGGCGAGACCCTCCTCCCACCTTCCCCCTGCTCCTCTAAGGATGTGGCTTCCCCAGGACACGGATCCCTCCCCTTCCCGTGGCTGCTGCTCACCTGGATGAGTTTGAGGCAGGTGAGTTTCTGCTCCAGGGTCTCGATCCGGACCATGAGCCGGGACAAGCTGAGCACCTGGTTTTTGTCGGACAGACCCTCGCCGTTCTCCAGCAGCGCCTCCAGCTCCCCGTCCACCTGCCCCAGGCAAAGAGAAACACCCCTCAGGCCCTGTGCCACCCCACACCATGGAATTCCTGACTCCAGATCCCATCCTCCCCAGGGAATGGCACGTTTGAGCTCCATAAATCCAACGCTTCCAGGCGGCTGCACCAACACGCCCCCAAAAATGAGTTTATCTCTTCAGGCAGGAACACAAACGTGCACTGAGAAATTACCCTTAATTACAGATCAAATTGGCTTTTTATAACCTTTGTGAACTGTGTGAGCTCTTTACAAATTACCTTTAATTGCAGATCCTTTATAATCTCTATTCATTGTATAAACTCTTTATAAACCTACGTTGATTTATAGATAAACTATAATGGATTTATGATCTTTAGAACCAGAGGAAAATCCCCTTCCATGTGGACAACCTTCATTATTCAGCCCCTAATTAGTGTTTTAAAACATCTGATATTTATATAACAATGCATAATAATACTCATTTTTATAATTATATAATTATTTTCTATTACATTCATGTTATATTTGCACATTATAGTTATGTATTATAGATATATATTTATAAATTTAAAATATAATACTATTACTAATAATAACAGTAAAAATAATAAATTTGAATTTATAAATTATTTCTTGGCTTCCCTCACTTCCTAATCCAGTAAATAAAAATAAAACTGCTTTTTTTTAAACAGAGCTTCTCCCAAAAACTGGGAATAAATCTTATGCATAGGAATAGGAGTCTATATCTTGCAGGAGAGAATAATTACAACCTGGAGGAATTAAAAACTCTTTCAGGAGTTTTCACCTAGAAAAACCCCTCCTTTTGAGTTCTTTGCTCTGGATTCTCCACAGTTTTTCCTGATCATGGGAACCCATCCCTGCAATTCCATGTGTTGCCTTTAAGCCAAAGGAATTCAGAGACTCAAATTCCACCTGGAAAAGGGAAACCTTTGTGCCCTTTCAGCTGCCAAATTTCAGGGAAGGTCCTGAATCTTGAAGCCAAAATTGTTCATCTTTCACTGATGTTTTAAAAAATCGTGGAAAACAAACCAAATTTTTAAAGGCATGTGGAATTTAGTGGACTTTAGTTAGGGATGAGCAGATACTGGACCTGTGGAAGCCCCTCTTGGGTGGGACTTCGGGATAAATAACAGAGTGAAAGAAAATGTGGATTTAACTAAAGATCCAAGAAAAGACTCAAGTGTTGAAGGAGCCTCATGAAATAAAATCCCTGGAGTTGGAAAAGACCTCCAAGAGCATCAAGTCCAACCTGTGATGGCAAATCCCTGGAAAAGCCTGACCCCTGGGGTCCTCAGGAGTCCTGTTTTCCCAGGGAACGGGCGACAGGAGGAGAGGAAACAGCCTCAAGCTGCACCAGGGGAGGTTTCAGCTGGATACTGGGAAAATTCCTTCCTGCAAAGGGCTGTCCAGCGGCAGAGCCACCATTCCCGGTGGGATTGAACAGCCCTGTGGACGCGGCACCCGGAATGTGCTTTAGGAATGGCCTTGCCAGGGCTGGGTGTGGTGCCCTGGGAGGGTTTTTCCCAAGCTCAGGGATTCCTGGGAGCCCCAGACTCACCGAGTCCTTTTTCCGGGAGCGTTCCTTCTTCATCTTGCCTCCGGCCGCTCGGATGCTCACCCGGTTCTCCCCTCCCAGGTACCCCCGGCAGTTGGAGGAGCCACAGAAACATTTCTGAGCCTCTTTGCTGGGGGACACACACACAAAACTCACTTTAATCCCGGCTCAACTCCACCCCCAGCCAGTTTTCCACCCAGTTTTCAGTGAATCCTCAGGAGAAACGGGAATGTCTGTGCATGGAAAAGCCTTTCAGGCCACTGGATATTCAAATCCAGCCTTTATTCCTGACAGAACTCCCAAGATTCCCTGCTGTTTCAGCTGGAAAACAAAGCCTGGGGCACTTCCAGGCCAAGATCCAAGCAGCAGAAAGGAAAAGGTGGAGCTGGTGGGTCTGAAAACTTCTTATCCCACATGGAAATCAATATACTCCTTCTCCTGAGGAATACATAATCAAGACTATATAAACTTGCATTTTATAGCCCTTTATAGTAATTTTTGAGCTCATTTCTTACATTGTGTAAAATATAGAATAAAGAATGAGCTGAGGATTCATCAAAGCAGCAAAATTCACATGGAATTTTTTTTTTAACATGGATGTACAGCCAGGGAGAATAAATATAATAATCATAAATACCATTAAACTACTTATATAAGTTAATATATAACTGTATGTTATTTATATATTAATATATTATATACAAAATGGTGTAATAATTATAAATATAAATCTAATCAATTCTGTTATCTTCAGGCAATATTTCTCCCAAACCTAAGTAATTCCTACTTGAAATATCACCCATTTCAAATTATAATCTACAATTCCTTGGGAAAATGTGCAGAATCCACTGGAGGGACAGCACAAGAAGGAAAGAACCAGGAAAGCTCAACTCCAGGATCTTCCAGGAAGAAGGAATCACTTTAAAATGCAACTAAAAATTCCTTTCTGATTCTCCTGCTTCCAGGAAGAGCCTGAAGAAGGATCCAGAGGGGAAAGGAAGGAATGATCCTTAAATTCTACTCCACCATACAGCTGGAAAAACAGTAGGATAGGAATATTAGGCTCAGGTTAAGCCAAGGGATCCAAATCCCAGCCCAAGAAAACGGGACGTGTCACCTGGGAGGCTTTTACAGCTCTTCAAGTATTTTCAACATCACAAAGCAGGGATGGGAGGGGGAAAAAGAGGGATTATTAAGGAAGGTTGCAAAGTCTGGAGCTTGGCTGGTGGATAATTGGCCAGGGGAAGGAGCAGGGAGGGAAGGACCCGGAGCAGGGACGTACCCGTATCTCTGGAACTGGTAATCGAACGTCAGCTCCGAGCCCGACGGCACCAGCTTGGTGGTGAAGAACCCAACCCGCAGCTGCCCGTTCACAGTCCACTGTGGAAAAGCCAAGATCCAAGAGTTACTGCAGGCCAAAGCCCAGGATTTGCCTCCAGCTGACCGGATCCACCCTTGGAACAGCGCGGCTGCGTTTAAACCTCGCTCCGCTTCACCTCAGCGACTCCAAGGACAACATCCCAACACACGGGAGGGAAAAATGCTTCCCATGGGAGGTGGGAATGGGAAGCCCCCGGAGCTGCTCCAGGTTTTTTACCTTTTGTGTCTCACAGTTGGGTTCACAGCTGTGGTTCATGAAGCGGGAGCAGTTCCCCTTCTGGGTCGCGTCGATTATCTGGGAAGGAAGAAGAAATCTGGGAAAACAGGCTCATTCCCAGGAATAGGAACTGGAGCAGCTACAAACACAACCCACGTAGGAATAATCCCCTCTTCCTGCTCTTTATTTGGGTTGGAGAATGGGGTTTATCAGGATTTTATTATGACTTAATGCCCCCCAAAAAGGAGCACTAAAGGAACACAGTTCTTAATTTTCCAAGCAGGGTTCTCCAGTTGGATGGGAATCCTGGATTTTTAATGTTCCTGACCCTTGGATAGGCAGCACAAGAGATTCCTGGAAGATTTTTTGCCACATGCACTGTACTCCAAGGGAAAAGCCAACTGCTGTAGCACTTCCAGTTACAGCAACTTCCATAAGTTCCTTTTATAGAGGAAAATCCTCCTTTGTGCCCATTATTATCACAGAACAAACCCTAAAATTATTAGCTGGGGGAAAAAGGAGGAAAAACGGGGGGAAAAAAAGGGAAAAACAAGGGAAAAAAGGAAAAAAACAGGAAAGAAAAAAGAGGGGGAAAAAAAAAGAGTATTTTTAGCTCGTTTATTCTCAAATTCCTCAGACCCAAGAAGTCCTGAAAGAAGAGACAAGTGGAATAGAAGACTAATTCCTATTTATGTAGGGAGGGCCCAAGGCAGCAGCTCCACATCCCACAGAGTTTAAATTATGATAAATAATTAGGCATATTCCAGAGACACAAATATTCCAGTGATATTCCTCCTGCCCATAGGGATTTTGCCAGCTAAAAACATCCCAAGTTAATGGGGTTTAATGTAAAAGGAAATGTGGTTTCCTGGTGGACTTGGGCATCCAAGAAGGTTGAGTTGGGCTTCCCTAAGGACACTGGGATACAGCTGAGCTGCTGGAATTTTGTTGGAACGGGTTGAAAACTGAGGAATGGGTTGAAAAAAATAAGGCATGAAGTCTCCTTTCCTTAGGAAAACACGTCTAATGGATTCAGGATGTTGCTCCATGCATTCCCAAGCACCTGGTGTTGCCCACAAAGCCCAGGAAGATTCTCCCAAAGCCAAGCCCAGCAATCCCTGTCTCACCTCATCATTCTTCAGGGCCATGAAATAATAGTGGATGTTCTTGTTCCGGGCATATTCCTTCACCCGGGCCTTGAATTCCTTGTGATCCAGCACTTCCCCGCAGTATTCCAGGACAAAGGTGTTGCTGCAACAGGGAAGAACACCCACTTGGCTTAGGACAAATAAACACAGAACAACCCCAGCTGAGAGGGGACTTTGTGAGCAACCCTCAGCTAATCCAGCCTCAGGGAAACCAGGAACCCACAGGCCACGTTCCTTCCCTGCGGGAGGGAGCGAAGGAGCGGGAAAAGGCCGCGGGAAGAGCTTACGATGGCAGGTCTTTGGCAGCTCGGAGCCCCCAGCCCTTCTTCTCGGTCAGGATCACCTCCACATCCGCGTGCTGCTTCTTCTGGAAGCGTCTGTTGGAGCAGTAGTCGCCGTTGGGACACCGGGAAGAGCTGTGGGAAGGAGACGGGAGCAAGGGTTCGGATGGGAAACAGATCCCAGGGAATCGTAACAGACTCAGTGTGAAACCTTGGAATGTGTTTGGCTATCGAAAGCACAGCCCTGTGAGTGACAATTCAAAGGCAGATAATTTGTTTCAGGAATATCTGGAATGCTAATCCTGCTGCACTTCCATGTCAGACCATCACAATGGGACGAACTGGGACCTCCTGTCCATGTTTTGGGGCTTCTTCCTCCAAAATATTCCCTGTCTGGGCTATGAGATAAAAACTAAGTGTGGGACTCTGGCAGGTAATTCCAATCCTTCCACCCCAGCTGGTGACAATCCTTGTGCCAGGGGCAATCCCTGTTCCCAGCCTCCAGCTCCCATGGAGCAGCAAAACCTTCCAGGAGGGAGAAGGACACAACAGCCATGGGCTGCTGAGGCTCTGGGAAGAGGAGATCCAGGAGACTGTGAGCTCTGAGCTCCTGCAGATCATCAAAATCATGGAATGGCGGAATGGTCTGGGTTGGAAGGGACCTCAAGGATCACCCATTTCCACCTTCCCCTATCCCATGTTGCTCCAAGCCTTGTCCAACCCGGCCTTGGACACTTGCAGGGAAGGGGCAGCCGCGGCTCCTCCGTCGGCTCCGAAGGTCACTGCACGCCGGCGCTGCCCCTTCCCAGGGATCCCTGGGTTAACTCCAGGGACTCCCAAGTCCAGGACACCACCCCCAGCCATGGCACGGCACTCACCACTCGATCATGAGCAGGCGATTGAGACAATCCTCCCCACAGGCCACCTCTCCCTGCGCCCGCTCCTCCTTGGACAGGGGCGGGCACTCGCACAGCATCCGCTTGATGTCCCGGTGAGACTTGTTCTTCTTCCTGCGCGGGGCCAGGCGAGCAAACACAGGGTGAGACAGCAGCTGGGTGCACAAATTCCTCCTCAGTTCCAAGTGGGTTACTGGAGGACAATAATCTCTCCTCCAGCAACGGGATATATGGAATGGTGACCTTGGGATAACCACCCGACAGTTCAGGGGTAACCAAGGACGCTGGGCTTGTTTTGAGAGGGAGGTGAGGATTTGGTGGCATAAAAGATGATTCCTCAAAAAGAATTCCTGGGATATTTAACTTTTTTCCTTTCTCCTCTGTGTCCACATTTATTTGGACATCCATTTGTAAATGGTGTTATTTTAATAAAGGAAATTAGAGGGTTTAGTTACTTCAACCTCTGTTTTAGGATGAAAAAGACAAGGAAATCAGAGCTACGGGGAAAGTAGGGCAGGAAAGGCATCCACTAATTAATATTTTAACTTCCATGAGATAATTTTAGGAATTTTTTGGAGTGCGGATCCCAAAAAGGCAAAAAAAAGGAGTAAGAAAAAAATGTGGGATGTCAAATTATGGTTGTTGGAGCTAAAAAAACTCATCTGAGATGATAAATAAAGACATGGAATAACACAATCCCTTGGAAACACGTGTTGTGTGTCCGAAATCTTTCCCACACCTGGACAGAATTCCCTGTGCCAACAGAGAAGGAGCTGGTATTTGGGGACACTAAACAGGCCGGATCTGAATAAATCAATCAATCAACCTTCCCCTCATATCCTCCCATTCTCCAGCTCTTCCCATCACCTGGGAACATCTGGGACAACCAGGGGATTCTCTTTAGGAGCAGGGATGCAGGGCAGTTGAACACTTCCCAGTGTTGTCTCCTCTACCCTTGCCAGACATTGGGAATGCAAAATCCCTCCCTCTCCCTCCGAGCTGCGCTGATTTGGCCATAAACCCCACAACTATCACTGAAGCAAAGGGGACTTAAAATCCAAACCTGCTCCGGGAAGCAAAACAAGGACAAAACAAGCCGTTACCTCTCCGTCAAGTAGACGTTCTCCTCGATGAGGTCGAAGTAACAGGGCATCTTGCCCTGCTTGGCAAATTCCTTCCAGCGCTGGGGGTCTCGGAAGTCGTCCATGATGCACAGCCGGCCCACCATGGAGGAATCCTGCGGCGCCGGCTCCCCCTCCGCCTTGCCCTTCCCCTTCTCCCTCGAGTCCCCGTCGCTCTCCGAGTCGCTCTCCACCTCCGGCCGTCTTTTCTTCGGTGGGCCTCGTTCCTTCACGTCGTTTTTCTCCAGAACCTTCACCTCCTCCTTCTTCTCTGCGCCAGGCACCGGCTCCTTGGTGGAATTGATCTCGTGTGCCTGCACCGAGCCCTCTTCCTTCTGCCCGGGCAGCTGGGATTTACTGGAGGGGCTGGGATGATCCCAGCGATCATCCTCTTCGTACTCCTCGTGATCCTCCGTCAGGGAATCCGGCACCTGACCTTGGATCCGCTCGTAGTTGACCACGGAGGGTCTGCTGGCAGACCTCACATCCCAGTAACCGTTGCCTTGCCAGTAATTCTGGGAAGCGCCGTAGGCTCCGGAGCCCGGCTGGTAAATGTATCCCGAGTACATCCCGAAGCTGCTGTCCGGCTGCTGGTACGTGCTGCTGGGCTTCTCCGTCTGGGGAAAGTCCCAGCCCAAAGCACTCATCTCCTCTGCCGTATGGAAACCATCCAGCCTGGGGTAGTCTCCGAAGCCGGACTGGTTGAGCCCACCCTGCCCTTGCCGACTGTCCGGCTTGGAGCAGCTCATCTGGTGCCGGGATGTGTCGGTGCCTTCAAAACTCTCGGGAAGACAGAAGGGCTGCTCATCCGGCCGGACCACGGGCCTTCCCATGGCCACCATCTCTGTCAGCATCCTCCTCTCCCCAACACTGGGCTTCCCGCGGGAATCCGTGGTCAGATCCGCCTGGCTCGTGCTGTCCACGCCGTCGCTCTGCGCCTGGCACGGATCCGCCCGCAGCTCCTCCGCCTCCTTCCTGCTCAGCTCCGTAGACGTCGCTGGACTCTTCTCCATCCCTCTGGGAGAACTCCTGCTCTCCACCTGAGATCCGCCCTTACCCTCCGGCCTCTCCTCGTAGTATGGCCTGCTGGGCTCGGGCCGGTCGTCGTCCCAGTGGTCGGAGAAGCGCCGGTTGCCTTGGCTGCTCCGGGAGGAGCCCGGGCTGTTCTCCTCCATGGCGATGGTCGAGTTCTTGGGAACCACCACGACGGATTGCAGCCGCTTCCGCGGCGTGCCGTCGTCAGAATCCGAGTCCTCCGTGTCGCTGTCGTCGCTGCCGCCCTCGCTGTCGCTCTCCCCCGTGTCCGAGTAATCGTCGTGCCCAGCGGGAATGAATTCCACGGCATTGTCGCTGCTGTCGCACGTCGGGGCCTGAGTCACCGCCTCCGTGTCCTCTGCCGTGACAATGACGTCGGAAGAGGGATACAGGACGTCCGGAAAAGCCGAAGCCACCCAGGGCCCATTTCCCTCGTCCCTCTCAGCCGGCATGCCGGGACACGGAACCCTCAACTCCTCCGGTTCAGCTCCCTCCGTGGAAACAGCACTTTCCTCCACGATCCAGCTGCTGCGCTGCTCCAGCGGCACTTCCGAATAGTAGGAATGTTCATCCTGGAACGCCTGCTTGCTCTTTGATGAACCAAGGTCAACGTGCTGAGTATCCAACTCCAGCACCTCTTCGGCTTCCGAATGCTGGAGCAGCTCCTGGTGCCCAGCCGGTGGCACATCCCATTTGGAAGAGACGCTTTCCTCCGGCACGGGATGATCCGACACGAGCCGCTGGGAACAACCATCCTGGGAGGAATCCCTGCTCGAGCTCTCCACTGCCAGGCTAATTTTATGGGAAGGATGGCCGTGCTCATCCTCGCAGGCAGACTTGGGATGGGGATCCTCTGTGCTCTCGTAGTCACACGTCACCGTCTGTGGCTCCACCGGCACGTCCAGGAAAGCCTCGGATGAAACTTTCAAATCTGCTGGTTCTGCCTCGATTTCCACTTCCGAGTGGTACAAAACAGGGGTGGCATCGTCAGAAATGTAGCAAAAAACGGGTTCTTTGGTTTTGTCACATGGAGTCGCCTCCTCATCCACCTTCTCCAGGGCAGCTTTAGTGGGATCTACATTCACGGCGGGGAAAGGGGCAGGTTCCTCCTGCAGCGGAGCCTCCGCTTCCCGGAACAGGCTGTTGCATTCGCTGGACTGGACCTGGGAATCATCCAGTTCTCGCTCCTGAGACACGTCCGTGCCCTCAAACCCATTGGATGGCAACAGATACGACGGGCTCGTCTTCACGACGGGCGACGCTTCTGACCGGCACGGGCCGTCATCAGAGGACGCGGGAACATCCTCTGCTCTGGAGGCACTGGAAGTCGCCAGACCATCATCCCGACCCTCCGGGGAGCCGTTGACGCTCAGTTCCGTGGGGAAACACGTTCTTACCGGATCGTGCTTCACCTTTAATGACGTTTCTGGTTCCTTAACACTGACGTGGCTTTCGCTTCCTGCGGGTTCCTCGGAGTTGGAGTTGGCAAAACCCACCGTCGACTCGTCCACCTTCGGCAGCGCGGGCGAATCGCTGAGCTGCTTTATTGGAGAAAGCGTCTTTTCCCTTTCCAGCTTTTTGGCAATGGACACCCTGATCTCATTGCTCTTCAGACACGAGCTCTCTAAATCTAGAGAATTACACAGCGGCTTGATTTCCTCGAGCGATTCTGTACAACAGAAAGAACTCTTAAATTTATCAGGCTTTGGCGCGGGGGTCTTGGAAGGGGTGGATTTATAGCGGAAGGAATTCACATTACTGTCGGGCTTGGAATGGGAAGACCCCTTCCGATAGCCCAGTTCATCGAGGGGAGAGCACCTTTTGGATACTTCACTTTCGGAAGTCCTTTTGGAATCTCGATCCGCTTTCGACGACGACCTTCCTCGCCTCTCCAGGTCGGCGTGAGACGACTCCACTTTGCTGTCCCGGTCCGACTTGGAGTAGGAAGATCTCGAGTCTCTGTAGGAGGAGGAGGAGTGGGAGGACGTCCGCCGGGAGTCGCTCGACCTGGAATGTGTCCTCCTGTACTCATCCTCTGAGTCCGAGCTCTCCCGCCCCCTGTCCGCGTAGGAACGGGAATACCTGGACCTCTCCCTGTACGGGGAGCTCCGGTGGTACCGCCGCTCCGACTCGTAGTAATGCGAGCGCTCCGACCTCGAGTAGGAGGAGCTGGTGCGGGAGCTGCGGTCGGAGCGGGAGCGGGAATGCGACCGGCTTCGCCTCCTGTCCCTGTCAGAGCGGGAGCGGGAGGACGAGTACCGCGAGTCTCTGTCCGACTTGGAGTAGCTCGAGTACTTCTCATCCCTGTCCGACTTGGAGCGCGATGAGGATTTCCCCAGGTCGTCGCCTCGGAGGGACGCGGAGCTCCGTCTGGAATCTCGCTCCTTCTCCGTGCTGGAGACCTTCAGCTCATGCGACCGCTGGCTGGACGAGGTCCTCACCGAATCCTCATCGGACTCGGAGCCCTGCGGCGCGCCATCGGATTGGGAGAACTTCCTCTTCGCCCCCTGCCTCCGGGAGCAGGCTGGAGCACCCTTGGAGCCGTCTGAAACCTCCTCCTCTTTCCCAATATGGGAATCTTCCTTCTGCGGGGTCATTTCCGGCTGCTCAGGCGCATTGTGGGCGACACGTTCCTCCGCTCCGCGCGATCCCGCGTCTTGCCTGGCCTCGGGCTCCGGGGCCTCCTTGGGCACCGCGTGGACCGGCTCCTTCGGCGCGGGGGCTTCGGCTTCCACGGGCGGCGACAGCAGCGGCGTCGACATCGGCGTCACCAGAGGCTGTGGTGGCACCACGGCCGCAGGGACCGGCGCCGGCGGCGGAGGAGGAGGAGGCGGAGGCGGCGGCGTGGGCGGGAATTCCACAGCCAAGGCCACCGGCTCCACTCCCGTCGGCGGGGCCGTCGATGCCGGAGCCGGCACCGGTTTGGCTGTGACACTGAGCAAGTGTTTCTTAAAATGAATCTTCCCCAGTTCTACCTTCGGTTTCGGAGGAGAAGATTCCTCAGCTGAACCGGCGCTGTCTCCCAGGTCCAGTTTGGTTTTGGGGTTAAAATCAGCGGGAAGGGGAACGGGAGGATTGGGAGCTTCATTTTGTTTCTCGTTTCCGAGTCCGCTCAGGAATCGATTGGGCAAAGTTTTCTTGGTTAAACTGAAGCTGAAAGACACCTTTTGCCTTCCCTGCTCCTCCAGGTTGACCTTGGTTTTAGTGCCTTTGGGCAGAAAGCGACTGGAAGCGACGCCTTTGAACACGGGGCCTTTGATAAAACCAGCTCTCGGTGCCGTTTCGGGTTTGCCCTGTGGGAGGAAGAGCAGATGAAGTTGGAGGAATCGAGGGGTTTTTGGATTTTAACAGTATTTCCTTTCACCTGCTGAATTTTTGATGCTGATCAAAGAGAAATGGACACCCCGGCTCTGCCTTCGGCACCCGGATCTGCCCTGGACACAATCAATTCCTCGAGCACTTCCAGTTGGAACAAAACCTCCTCTGGGGTTTGGGCTCAGGCTTTTTAACTGAGTCATTAACAACCAAAGTGAAAGTCCTTCTATCATTTAATTCTTATTTTTTTTTAAAAAAAGAGATGGAGCTCAACACACCGGTTAATTGAGAACAAAACACTGCTTTTTGTGCAGTTTCTGCACTCTCAGGTTACAAAATCCCCTGAGTTTTAACCTTCAGATTCGTTTGTTTCCACATTTCAGGAGACTCCACCTGGATGCAACCTCCCAGTATTGGAAAGGGCTCCAGGGAGACCTGAGAGCCCCTTGCAGAGCCTAAAGGGGCTCCAGGAGAGCTGGAGAGGGACTGGGGACAAGGCATGGAGGGACAGGACACAGGGAATGGC
>JAWWES010000081.1:861748-873658 GCA_035583135.1 Lophotriccus pileatus | reverse complement strand
CCTTACTCCCCCAAATTAGTATTTTAAATTATTACAAATTAAAGAAATAATAATAATAATAATAATAATAATAATAATAATAATAATAATAACAACTACTCATTGGTATGAATACCTCTAGTTACTGAAATTAAAAATATTGTCAAAATTGTAAAAAATATTTCCCAAAAGGAAGTATTCCCCTTATTCCCAAATTTAACCAAGGAATCCCAGAAAAACATCCCTTTGCTTTATCCGGGCCCTCGGTCGCTCCCACTCCCCAAAATCCCTTGGCCAAACCAGCCCCAGGTCAAGCTCCAGTGTTAGCACTCACCTCATTTTCTTCTTCTCTGTTGTCACCAAGCCGAGGGAACATGGAAAAGAAACAGGAAATCAGGAGTGAACACCGGGAGAAACACGGATGGAACGTTCGGCCCCGGGGCTGGGACGGGACAGACCCGGAGACGTGAAGGGACACCAACCCCCCAACCCATCCTGGCCCTCCCACACACACCAATCCACCTCTGCAGAGGAGCACGGGGTGGGGGGGGCTCAAAAATTCCACACTGGAAAATTCCAGGTGGATCTGGACAGAGCAAACCTTTGCGGAGCGAACCGTCGGCTCAGCAGTGTCTCCCAAAGGGTATTCCAAGAGTTATTCCAACACACTGGAGAGGAACTGAGGGGTGTGAAACACCTCAAAAACGAGACTGAGGAGCTGCATTTGGGGTTCCTGGGGTTTTAATATTTTCCTTAAGAATTGGAAGATTAAAGAGGAATTAAAGATACTTCGGAAGGTCTTGTGGATCCGCAGCCTGGATATTTGCCCTGACGATTACGCTTCATTAATCAAGCAATCAAGCCCATTAATCAATTAATGCCAAGTCTTTTGGCAGCTCAAAGCTCATCACTGAATTAATTAGGACCGTTCTCTTCACCCCCTCCAACGGGAAAGCCCAGTTTTCCATAATTCCCAAGTCCTCTGCTCCATGCAAGGAAGAAGGAAGAACACAATGACTCTGTCCCTGCTTTGCTCAGTTCCTGGGAGAGATTCCAGGAGTTTTTTGGTCCTCCCAAGACACCTCAACCAAGACATGGACAGTTCACCCATCTCTGTCTGTCAGGGATCCACCAGAGATCCCAAAATCCCTCGCCAGCTCCAAACACAGCTTAGAGCTGGAATTTTGCTCCATTTCATCGGAATTTGGCTCAATTTCGTCACTTTTGAGCCATAATTCAGTGTCACAACCAAAGACTTCCTGCAGAAAACTTTCCCAGATTTCCCCTCAAGGATCAACTGATCCAGAAATACCAATTTCCAGAAGAAAAAGCCAAAATTTTGGGAGCGACAGCGCAAGATCCACCATGTCCCATGTCAACCACCATCCACTGGGAATTAGGAGCAAAATCCAGTACTGGAAAACCAACCACACAGGAATATTCTCCAAGGCTCCTCCCCAAGTGCCAGAGCTGATTAAAAGGCTATAAATGATTGCAGGGAGGAAAGAGGAGCCGAGTTCCAGCCCCGGAGCACACGAGATTTCACGGGGCCAGCCGAGCCCGGAATTCCCAACCCAGCCCATGCAGGAGCTCAGGAGCCCTCCAAGGACAGCTCTTGGACTTGGAATCAACACCTGAAAGGAGGTTTCCACTTGAGCATCCCAGAAGGTGGAATTTTAGACTTCCAGGAATCCGTTGCTCTCGACAGTCCCAGATTTTGGGGGTTCAGTTTTGGGGTTTAGTGGAGCCAAAACCAGACCCAACAAAAACGTTGGATGGGGTGATTTAGGGATCTTTTCCAACCTAAACAATTCCATGAAGATTTCCAGGACTTCCATAACCAGGTGCAGCCCAGAATTACAACCAAGAAATGTTAATAATTACATTTTAACATTTGTTATTACCACTAGCCAAATTAAGAAATTATTCCTGAAATTGGTAAAAATTATTCCCAAAAATTATTCCCCAAAAGGAAATATTTCCCTGAAAAAAATAACTCTATTTATAGATAAAAATACAGATTTCAGTAGCAGAATATTGGGAAAAAGGTAATTAAACCCAGGAGCTTGGGCAGGAGACATGGAACATGGGCTGGGGATCTATCCCAGATGTTTTTCCAGCAGTTTTCCAGCTCCAGAGGTTGGGAGCAATCCCAGTGGCTGCACCTTGCTCTGTGCAGGTCCAGAAAAATCTGGGATGGAAATTAACGGTTTATTATATTCATTTACTTATTATACATTTTATCTCACTATGATTATTATTTTTATTATATTTATCCTATTATAGTTAGGCATTTTTATTATATTTATTTATTTATTTATATTTCCACTCCTGGAAACATTCCAGTTTTGCCATGGGAATGTTAATAAAAATTAAGGATCTACTTTAATTCCAAGGCAGCTCCAGCGTTTCCTGGGAGCTTAAACACCCATTTTTAAGGTGTATCCCACCCAATAAACTGAATTTTATCCGAGTTTTCCTTATGCTAACGAGCCAAAAAAGTTCCAAATCAGGATTTCAAAGTCTAAAAGACAAAACTTTAGGAGTTTCACCTCCCTTATATCCCAGTTTTTTAACTTTTCTCCTCCTTAAAAGAGGAAAATGTGGAAGCCTGAAGCTTTTCTTATCTCCTCATCTGCAGACTAAGAGGCCTGGGAGGCTGAAAAGGCCCATTCCCAGCAGGAATTCAGCTCAGGAATTCACAGGGATCCATCTGAAAGCCCTTTGAGAAAAAGGGCACCAAATGCAAAACCTCAGCACTTAAATCCCAACTTCCAGCTCAGGAAATTGGGATTTCACCTGTTTTGCTTAGGCTGGGTGAGCCAAAAATATTCCAGACTGGAGCATGCACAAGCCTCACAGAATCCCAGGATGGTTTGGGTGGGAAGGGACCTTAAGGATCATCCATTCCCACTCCTGCCATGGGCAGGGACACCTTCCACTGTCCCAGCTTGCTCCAACCTGGCCTTGGACACTCCCAGGGATCCAGGGGCAGCCACAGCTCCTCTGGGAAATCCATTCCAGTCCCTCCCAGCCAGGAATTCCTTCCCAATATCCCATCTCTTCCTGCACTGCATATGGATAATTTACAATCAAAATAAAAGCTGGGAAGTTCACAGGAAATTCTGCTGCTTCCCAAAAAAAAAAACAAGGAGAGAGGAAAGGCAAAACGACACACGGGAAGGGGGAAATCCCTAAAAAATATCCTGTTTAAATGGAAGCTGGAATTCCAGCCAAGCTCTCCGGAAAATGAGGTCCAGGTGCCTTTTCCTGCAGCACATCCCTGAAATCCTGCTTCCCAAAATCCCCACTTCCTGCTTTATACAACATTTTCCCCGAGGTTTTGGAGCTGGAAGTTTGGAGCAGGGGAAGCGACACCATTTGTCCCGTGCTGGAATATGAAGGGAAAGGGAGGATTGGACATTTCAGGGAAAGGAGGAGCTGAACCTGTGGAAAATTAGGATTTATCCTTTCATTTATAAAAACGAGAAGTGACCTCATTTATTAATTATTTCATTCTTTATGTGTCAGAATCCCAGCACTTTGGGAATTCTCCAGGAAAAAGATCCAGTTAAGAAGAAAATATCCAGTTTCCTGCTCCTTCCCCAAAATCTCTGGGAATTCCCAAACTCCCCCCAAATCCTGCTTTTCCCTTTTTGCTCAGAGCCAGGGAATGTCTGAGGAAGGAATGAAGTTTGGAAGCAATCAGGAATTCCCAGGGAAGCTGGGAAAGGGATTCACCTGCCACAAGGAGGGAAAGGATGAGGATGGAAGGGTGAGGATGAGGATGGATATGGAAAAGGGATGGTTTCAGAAACAGAGGGAGCAAATCCAGCCCTGAACTCCAAAGCACAGCTCCTGCCTCTGCATCATTCCCTGGAAAAACTCCCCCTCCTCCTCAGGAGCAGGGAAGGACATTCCAGAAGCAGCTTTTGGAGTCAACAACTTCCCACCAGTGTCATGGAAATGGGATCACTTCCCAGGTAATCCCTGCCCCAAATCCCTTCCTTTGCCCCCAGCAGGAACAAAGAGCCATCCAAGGAAAGGCTCACAGGAAAAAGGGAATGTTAAACTGAGCTCTCCTGCCTTGATCCAATGAAATCCCAAAACTCAGGCATATCCCTGAGTGCATCCAGGCCTGGATCTCACACAGAAATGCACTTTGTCATCTCCAGCAGGGTTTCAGATGGATTTTTCCCTCTGGAATACCAGGGGTGGGATGGAAAAACAGGAACTGCACCAAGAAACCCCAAACCCACATTGAACCCAAAGCTCCACATCAGCTTTAGCTCTCCTGGGATCAGAAAGGGGCTCTCCTGGGATCAGAGCAGCATTCCCAGGACATTATTTCCCTCCTTATTCCCCTCCCTCATTAACCATTTTTAATTCAATTTCTAACTCAAATCCCAACCTTCCTAAAAACAGGGTCAGGCCTGGCTTAAAGCTCAGGCTCAATTCCCAGCCCTCAACACCTCCCCCAGCTGCTTATCCCCATTCCCAACATTTTTTATCTCCCCTCATCAGCCCAATTTTACTCCTTTCCATGTTTTCCAGCCCATGGATACTTTGCTGTGACCCCCCCAGAGGCACCACCAAAATCCAACCACAACTGAACATTCCCCCTTCCAGCAAAAGCCACTTTTAGGATTAAAAATTAGTGAAAATTAGAGGGGAAAAGTAGGGGAAAAAATCCATATTTTAAGTTTTTCCCAAATCCTTTCCCATGCAAACCCTGCCCAGGAAAATTCCTCCATTTAAGTTGCTTTTTAAAGTTTGGTTTTTAAGTTGCTCTTTTTTAAATTGCTCAGTTTAAGTTAAAACAGGTTTGGGACCAGGAAAAGGCTTCCAGGAGGAGTCAAGGAAGCTGAAAACTTGAGGAATTTTAGGATAATAACAACAATAATCAGGAAAATTCCATGTACTTACAGTTGCTGTTACCAGTGACCAGGATGGGGCTCCATTCCCAACTCATTCCCAGCACCTGGAAGTGTTGAGGCTCCACCTGAGCTGAGCCAATTCCCGGGGAATTTGGGCTTTGTGCTAAAAACCAAGGGAAAAACCCCTCCAGGAGCAGCAAGGCCACGCCCCTCGCTCCAAAGGGAGGGATTTGGGAAGGACCCCAAGTCCCAACACATCTCCTCCCACTCCCTGTCTTCCAGGTCCAGGTAAAAGCTGGAATTTCCACCCCTCCACCAGGTCTCACCATCCCCAGGGGTGTTCCCTGGGGCAGCAAATTCCAGCCCTGAGTTTATCATCACCCCCTGGCACTACAACTTTGTTTCCCAAAAGGCCTGGAAAACAAGGAATTCCTTCTGCTTTGGGGCTTGCAGGGACGGAGTGGGAAATGTGGAACCCATTCCCAACCTCTCCCTGTCCCCAAAAGAGAAGCTGGAAGGAGCAATCCTGTCCCCACCATCCCAAAATTCCCAAAGATGTGTCCTACAAGCTTCACACTGAAGCAAAAACATGGAATTTCCATGTGTTTCTCACCAGGTCACCCCCTCATTCTCAAAAAATGCCTGGAAAACAAGGAATTCTCTCCATTCCAGGGCTTGCTGGAGCCAAGTCAAACACACAGAACCCATTCCCAACCCATTCCCAACATCCCCTTGCTCCCAAAAGTGAAACTGGAAGGAGCAATCCTGTCTCCTCCATCCCCAAATTCCCAAAGATGTGTCCCACAAGCTTCACACTGAGGAAAACCCATGGAATTTCTGTGTATATTTCACCAGGTCACCCCTCAATTCCCACACATGTAGCTCCAAATATTCCCAGAATTCCCCGTATCAAAGCCCAAAATATCCCATTCTTCCCCCAAACTCATCCCAAATTTAACAGAAAGATACTTCCCAGCCCTGAAATCACATTCCAAATCTCCCAGGATCCTGCCTGGCAGGTTAAGGTGGGAATGGGAATATCTTGGGAATTGCTCTCAATTCCATAAGAAAAAATAAAGCCCCTTCCTGCTCCTTTACACCTGGAATTGGCACTAAAATTCCAAGCTGGGAATGGGTTGTGCAGGGAAACCCCAAGCACCAGGCTCTGGAGTTTTCCTGTTGCATTTCCATGCAAAAAGCTGGAAAAAAAACACCCTGGGAATTACACACTTTGGATTTCCAGCTGCTGGTGCATTTCAGGAAGGAAACCATGGAATTACAAAGAGATCCTGGGAAAGCTGGAAAATTTTGGAGCAACGGGGGGAAAGACAGTGGGAATCCACTGGAAAACAGGGATCCAGGTGCAGTATTCCCCAGGCTCCAACACAATAGATTCCTCTCCCATTAAAATTATGGATCCAGTTTTGATTCCTGGCTCACATTCTCCTGAATTTTAGGTCCTGATCCAGAACATTCCCCCTGGGATCTCCCAGGAATTGCAGCCTCTGGGATAGATCCCAAAAAGCTGAGATGCACCTGCAGGGATGGAGCAATTTTAGGGAAGTTTACCCTCTAAAAAAAAATGGGAAAAGACGGAAAAAAAGTCAAGGAAAAAGAAGATCTTTCTCAGGAAGCGTCCGACCAACATTCCAACAACCAGAGCCACACTGGACTTCCTCAGGGCTTTTCCTCACAAGGAACAGTGTCCAGGTGTTTATAAATCCTCTCTTCCAAATATCCACCCAAACAAATTCTATTTAGAATTCCAGCAGCAGATCCGGGCACAGGATTCCCAGAGAAGCTGCAGCTGCTCCATCCCTGGAAGTGTCCCGGGCCAGGTTCCCAAATTCCCCATTCAGGCTCCCAAACTCAAACGTATAAAGAGAGTTTTCCATCAATAATCCAGCTTTTCAGACACATCAAAGTGGGAACATGGAGCTGGAAAACCCTTGGATCCAGCGGGAGCCAAGTCTCTCCCTTTCCCTTCTCCCTTTCACATCCCATGGCACCACCACTAATAAAGGAGAGGAGCATTCCAAGGGAAATGCAGGTGGAAAACGCAGCCTTTCCCCCCCCCAGCATCTCCCAGGTGGATCCCAGGTGGATTGGGACACACCCATGGACCTAATTCGGGTCTTTAACCACAGCACATTTTCCAGGAGCTCGAGCCGAGGGAATCAACCTCCTGGATGGTTTTCCTCAGGGAAAAGCAGAAAATAGAATCCAGATTCCCACAGGAAGCAAAAAAACCACCAAGTCCCAAAGTGACGCCGACACGGAACAGTCCCAGAATCTCCACAGCCCCAAAGAGCTGCAAAAATCCTTAGGAACAGCCACAATCAAAAACCTGGAATTCCAGGCTGTCCGAATCCACCCCAGGTCACGTTAACAAAGCCAATGGAGCATTCCAATACTCTGATCCTGAATCCCAGCCCCTCCAAACTACCCACGGACACACCAAGCCCCACCAGCATCACTGGTGGGATGGCTGGAAAACCATCTCCCCCCAGGCTAGAGCTGAATTCCCGCTGGGAAGGCCTCCATTTTCCATCATAACACAAGGACATGAGAGAAATAAATCCTGGGAGCTCTCAACTCCATGAGATGACATCACCAACGTGCCACTTGTCCCAGAGGTTCCTCCACGCTCGGGATGCAGCGGATGGGAATGATCTCGGAATCTTCTTCAAGGAAGCAACAGCACCAAGAAACATCCATCAAATATCCATCAAAAACAGGATTCCGTGGCTGCCCCATCCCTGGAAGTGTCCAAGGCCAGGTTGGACGGGGCTTGGAGCAACCTGGGCTACAGGAAGGTGTCCCTGCCCATGGCACGGGGTGGCACTGGATGGAATTTAAGGTCCCTTCCAGCCCAAACCAGTCTGGAATTCTGAGCAGGTCCAGGTCAGCGTCAGGCAGCTCCAAGGAGAAGCTCCATGTGGAGTGTGGTGGTGGCTCCGAGCTCTGGGAACGGGGTTGGCCCAAACTGGAGGTTCTGCTGGAAGCTGCAGCTCTCAGGAATCCAAGCTCTGGAGACAACGGACACGGAGAGCGACCGACCAGGGAAAAGCCGGACAGAGTTTCTTTCCCAACAGGAAAACTCCAGTAAAAGCCATTGGAATGTGCGTCCATCACTCAGCTCCCGGCTCGATGTCCGCCTGCTCCAGCTCAGCAGCATCCCTGGAAGTGTCCCAGACCAGGCTGGATGGGCTTGGAGCATCCTGGGATAGTAGGAGGTGTCCCTGCCCGTGGCAGGGGGTGGCACTGGATGATCCTGAAGGTCCCTCCAAACCCAGGGAATAATTCCCAGGAAAATAAGGCTGAGCCCAATGATTCCCCAGGCTCCATTCCCACCACCAGGCTCTGCCCAACACTCTCCCAGCAGCACAATTCCAACGCTCCGAGCTACGACAGCGACTCATCCCAGAAAACAAACCAAGCACATCTCTCCTCATCCCACCCCTCAGCAGGTACGGGATTGGGAAAGCCACAGCCTCCGGCAGCACATCCCACAGCCACCGGGGTTTGGCTCTAATTCCACCCTTCCCAAACACCCAACACACCCTGGAACGTTTCTAACGACCTAATAATCCCAAATAATCCTCTTCTCCCGGGAAAAGCTCCGGTGCTGGGAAGAGCACCCCCAAATTTAGACACAGTGTTAAGGAACACGGCATGGACACATCGGGAACAACACCAGGATTCACGGCAGGGACAAGGATACACAACTCCTAAAAACCCCAGAACACGCCTGAAAACTTCCCCAGCCCCAAGACAGAACTGAGGCCCCAAGGAAACCCCAAAATCAGGCCAATTAATCAGTAATTCCATAGGAAGTCGTTAGGGAATCTGCTCCAGCTCCTTCCAACAGCCCAGCCTGGCACCACTGGACATTGTCAGCCAACAAACATGAGACAACCAGATGCTTTAGGATCCCAAATCCCACGTGCCGGCACACAATCCCTCCCAACACTCCAGACTTCAAAGGTGAGGCACCTAAATTGGGATAAAACTTCTGGGATCGACTGGAGAGTCTTTGGACCCGGAGGGTCCCTCGGGAAGCGGACGGTCACTCCCCCAGGGCTAAGCTGAAGTAAATCAGGCTTTACTGCAGGTTCTCCCGCCCCAGCAGCAAAACACAACCCCGATTCTGAATCCAATCCTCCGTTCCCCACTAATTTCAGACGGCTCAGCCACCGGCACCGTTTCACTGGAACAAGGGGAAGCTGTTCCTCGGCTGCTCCAGGTGGGCACGGCCAGAGCCCGCTCAGAAAAGGTTTGCTCTGTTGTCCTTGCTCAAAAAAAGCACTATTTTTAGCTTTTCCTGCAGTCCCGCCACCGCACGGGGGGTGCTCCGTGCCAGGTGTCTGCTCCAGAGCCGGCAAAGTTTACGGAGCCCCCGAATCCTTCGCCAAGGAAGTCTAAAAATGTAAAAATAGCGTTGAGAACCAGCAGGAAAAGGAGGGGGGGGAGGCGAGAAATCCAGCGGGGAAGGAGTGACTTTGCTCAGGAGAGGCGATAAAGCCGGAGGCCCGGGCGGGATAAAGGGGGTGGGTTGGAGAAATTCCCCATCCAGAGGAGAAGCAGAGTTCCCGGCCATTAAACTGCTCCCCCTTCCCTGGCTCCTTCCTCCTGGCAGAAAATGGGGTCAGGGCAGGGGCCGCCCGGGGCCGGGCAGGATTCAAGGCGTTAAAATCAAGACGGGGCTCGCTAAGCAGGAAAAAAATAACGTTAATAATAATAACAACAATAATAAAGGTGGTGGTGAAAAATGGCCCCGCGGGGAGGCCGGGACACGTCCGCACGCTCCGCCCGGCTCCCCCCGCGCTCCCCCGGGCAGGGACGGGACAGGGACAGGCACCGGGGCAGGGAAAAGGGGGACACGGGGAAAGGGGGGGACAACGGGAAAGGGGGGACAGAGGGAACGAGAGGACACGGGGCCCCCCCCCGCCCCGCCGCCCCCGGCGCGGCCGCTCCCGCCCCGCGCTGCCCGCCCGCCCCGCGCCCGCCCCGGCCGCGGCCAGCACGCAAGGCCGGGGATGCGCGGCCTACCCCGGGCCGGAGGGAGAGCGGAGGGAAAGGGACCGGGAGCGGGGAAGGGGAAAGGGCAGGGGTGGAGGAGCGGGACGGGGGAAGGGGCAGGGACGGGGAATGGGAAGGGGCAGCGTCCCGGCTGCCCGCGGCCGGCGCTGCCCGGCGCCGGCGGGCCCGAGGCCGCGCAGGGCCCGCGCTTACTCCGGCGTGGGGTGCTCCGGGTCGTAGAAATCCCCCATGGTGGGTGGGCGGGCGCGGGGCTCCGCAAGTGCCCCCTGGCCGGGGAGGCCCCGCTCGCCCCGTCGGGGCTCCTCACATGGTCCGGCGGGGCCCCCCCGCCACCCGCGCCCAGCCCGGCCCGGCCCCGCCGCGATCCGCCCCGGCCGCGGCTCCTCCTCCCGCCGCTCGGCTGCGGCCGCGGAGCGCTCCGGGACACGCCGGGACCGGGACACGCCGGGACACACCGGGACACACACCGGGACCGGGACACACACCAACAGCGGCACGGGGATAGCGCCGCGGCACCACTGGGATGTTTTCAGAACCATATCGGGATCATCACCAGGGTCACACCAGAATCAGTCACGGTGTCACCACCATCGCATCGGGATCAGCCATGGAATTGCCGGGATCAGCCGCAGCACCACTGGGATTTTCTCAGGATCATCCCCAGGATCCTCTGGGCCACGCTGGGATCAGCAGCAGGACCACTGGGATCTCCTTGGGGTCAGCCACTGAACCACCAGGATCCCCTCGGGATCACACCTGGATCACTCCCAGGATCACCAGGACCACAACAGGCAACTGGATCACAGCAGGATCACTGGGATCATGCTGGGATCACCCTCAGGATCAGCAGGGCCACACCAGAAGCCGTCACAGGATCCACAGGATCTCCTTGGGATCACCCCTGGAATCTCCAGGATCTCACCAGGATCAGATGGGAGATCACCAGGATCACCCCCCGATGAGCTGCAGGACTGCTGGGATCATCAGGGCTACACCTGCATCACCCATGGAACCACCAGGATCTTCCTGGGATCTCCCAGATCACCCCCAGGATCACCCACACCCTCAGACTCTGGCACCACAGGACACCAACCCCTCTGGAATTCCTGGAAGACAGGGATCACTGGCAGCCCGGGATCTCTCCCAGGATCACGGGCACCCCCAGGCTCACACCCTGGGATCACAGCCTGGATACCAGCACCCCTGGCACCGTGTCCCCGGGGCTGTTCCTGCCCCCAGGCCGGGGCAAATCCCTGGGATGATCAGAGAGAAACGCCCCCAAAAATCCCTAAAAATCCTCTTTTCCTTTCACAGGTCATTTCCCCGCTTCCCAAACCTTGGGAAAGCTCCTCCAGGGAGCTCAGCCCTGGAGACCCACCTGCTTTTGGGATGCAGTAGGACCTTCCTGCTCACACAGGAACCTCCAAACCACATTTGCAGCTTCCAGTATTGAGATTTTTCAGGATTGTCCCAAATTTGGGAGCAGAGCATGGGCAGCAGGGACCCACAGGGATGGGGTGGGAAGCAGGGGAGGGGGCATGGACAAAGGAAAGGCTCAGCTCCAATTGTGTGGAAGTGTTTTCTTGGGAAATCCAGCCTGGGTTGAATTTCCAGCAGCTTTATGAGCCTTTGGAAATAGATAATTCCGAAGGAAAGGTGATTTCTGGGCTGTTCTCCAACGCCCTTCTGGGAAGCAGGTGCTGTCATGGGAATAGAAGGAAGCTCCAACAAACTAAACCAAACTCAACACCCTGGAATTATTAATTTTCCCAGTGTTCTGTGGAAATGGAGCATATGGAAAACCTCTGACCTGGGCTCCTTGAATTTGGGATGATCCACCACGGCTGCTGCTGGTTTGGCAGTGGGATGTTCCCGATGGCCATGGAGCACTTTGGGGCTTTCAGCATCATAATTCCAACTTCCCAAATAATTTGGAGGGAGCTGGGGGGGCTCAGCCTGGAGAAAAGGAGGCTCAGGGGGGACCTTCTGGCTCTGCAACTCCCTGACAGGA
>JAWWES010000081.1:837928-850347 GCA_035583135.1 Lophotriccus pileatus | reverse complement strand
GGGCTCTGCTCCAGGGAACAGGGACAGGAGGAGAGGGAACGGCCTCAGGCTGTGCCAGGGGAGGGGCAGGTTGGATAGTGGGGAAATTTCTTCATGGAAAGGGTTGGAAAACATTGGAAGAGGCTGCCCAGGGCAGGGGTGGAGTCCCCATCCTGGAGGGATTTCCAAGCCCTGTGGATGTGGCATTTGGGGGCAGGGTCAGTGGTGGCCTTGGCAGTGCTGGGGAATGGTTGGACTCGATGGTCTGAGAGGGCTTTTCCAACCTTGACAATTCCCTGATTCCATGAGTATCAGAGGAAAGGAAGAGCTGCCTGGTGCTTAACTCACTTGATCTGCTCATCGCTCTTCTTGTCCTCCTTCTTCTCCCTGGGAAGGGCTGAGGAAGAGGGAGTTCCAGGCTCTAAAACGTCTTTCTGCAGCTTTTCCAGTTGCAAATCAGCATCCAAATCCCTCACACCTCCCTGGGAACAGAAAGGAAGAAACCATCTGTCTGCCCCATGGAAGCTGAGCAGCCCTTCCCAGCAGCTCTGCCATCCCACTGCCCAACCTGATCCGAAAACTGAACCCTCTGTGTTGGAATCCACAGCAGGATTTATGGATTAGGGATGATACATATCCTTGGCTCCAGAAATTATAGGGGTTAAAAGAGGGAGCCCAGCAGAGCCAGATGATCTGACCTCACCTTCTACAGCTGAGATACAGACAGGACACCTTCTAGTTTATATTTTATAGGACCAGCTGGAATGTTCAGATGAGATATTGGGAAGGAATTCCTGGCTGGGAGGGTGGGCAGGCCCTGGCACAGGTTGGGCAGAGAAGCTGTGGCTGCCCCTGGATCCCTGGGAGTGTCCAAGGCCAGGTTGGAGCACCCTGGAGTAGTGGGAAGTGTCCCTGCCCATGGTAGGGGGTGGAACTGGATGATTCTTAGGATCCCTTCCAACCCAACCCATTCTGGGATTCTAATTCCCATTTAATAGACTGTTAAGGTCAGAAAATGGGCCCCATCCTCTGCTGACAGGAATTCCTCTTTATTAACTGGTGCATCTCTGCTCCAGACACATTTTTTGCCAAACCCATCCCATGACCATTTGTCAGTTTGACTTCAACAGGGAAAAGCTGAGCTTGAGGCAATTCCCATTTTGGCAGCAAAGGAGCCAATCCCAAGGTGGATTCTGGGCCAGGCATTACCTCATCCTCCTTCTCCTGCTTGCCCTCTTCCTGCTCATCTTCCACCTGCCCATCAAAAGCAGACCCAAAGTCAGGCTCAGCCCCAGCAGCGAACTCCCCCTTGTCAATCAGGAAGTATTTGCTCCGTAACTTGGCCTCCAAGTCCTCCTGCTGCTGACTGGGGGAGAAAACAGCTCCTGAAGCATCACATTCCACATGGGAAACCTGCCAGTGTCAGAATTTCAAAGGAAATCCCCTTTTGCCTCTGGCCTCATGCCCAAAGAGCCCACCTTGCCCCTTCCCACAACCATCCTGACCTTTATCCACTCTCTTCCTCTCCTTTTCCATCACATCCCTTTGGGTCTCTTGGATATTTAAGCTTTTTGGGGGGATATTTTTATACTTTCCATAAGTATGGTCCAGATGAAATCCCATTAACTCTGCTCATTCCCATCACCTTATTTTAACCTTTAATCCAGATTGGATGGGGCTTGGAGCAACCTGGGGAAGGTGTCCCTGCCCATGGCAGGGGTGGAACTGGATGAGCTTTAAGGTCCTTCCATCCCAAGCCATCCTGGAATTCCATGATCTTACCTTACAATCACTTTGAACTGTTTAAACACCTCCTGGATTTGCTTGATGCTCACTATCTGAGGAAGAGAGGTATAAATCCAACAATTTCGGTATTCATTCTTTAAAGAGGTTCCAAAGAAACCAATTTTAAGGGTTTTAGGACTGAGCAAAACTGTCCTCAAGCTTCCAAAACATGGAGACAGTCCTTAACATGCAAAGCAAGAAATTATTTACAGTTCTGTAGTGCTTTTGGGGTGAAAAGAAAAGCCTCTTCAGAAGACACTTCCATTGTGCCTTCCTGGAGGAAAATGGGATGGAACCAACATTTCAGTCCTTTCTCACCAAAAAGCCACTTACATCGATCTCCTCAATGGCTCCTCTGAGGTATTTGTGGACTTGGGATTTAATTGCTGCTCTCTGGGCACCACTCAGGGGGCTGTAAGTCCCTAAAGAACGACTTGCCTGAGGAGAAAAAGGTGGAAAACTGAGGATCAGGGAGTTACAAACCTGGGGGGAGCACGATGGGGACAAAGCTTTTAGCAGGGCCTGTGGGGTGGGACGAGAGGGGATGGTTTGAAACTAAAAGGGGGAACATTCACACTGGATTTAAGGAAGGGATTCTTCTCTGGGAGGGTGGCACAGGTTGTTCTGGGAAGCTGGAATTGTTCCAGGCCAGGTTGGATGGGGCTTGGAGCAACCTGGGCTAGTGGGAGATGTCCCTGCCCATGGCAAGGGGTGGGACTGGATCATCCTTAAGGTCCCTTCCAACCCAAACCAGTCTGGAACTCCATGATTCCAGCAGTCTGGCAAACACCTGACATCACTGTGCCCATTTCTGATCATCAGTCTCATCACCTGACTTGGCAGGAGAAGGGATTTGGGAAGCAAACATTCCCCTTCCCATTCCAACCAGCAACAGGAGGGCTTCAGGAGCCTTTAAAAAACACCTCCAGTGGATTGAAGCTACAACAAAACTTCCCTGCGTGGGATCTTCAGAGCTTCCCCTAAACCCCAAAAGACAGTGTTGGAGGCAGAAGGAAGAAGCCAATCCCACTGGACACTGAGTTAACTGATCCTTACAAACATGTCCTGCATGGCCAGTTCCCGCTTCAGGAGTTCAATCTCCTCCTCCAGAGCCTTCACTGACACCTAACAGGGGAAAAAAGGGTGAGCAAATCACTAAATTATATTGGAAGAGGGGAAAAACCACCTAAAAGCAGCACAGAACTGGCTGCTGGAGAATCCCCCAGCTGGATAGCAGCTCCCTCAGGGCTTGCAGAGGGCACTGGTGGGTCTGTAAAAGGGGTTTCCAGAAAGGTGTGAGTGCCCAAATCTCGGGATTCGGGCAGAGCTGGACACTGTTTTGAAGGGACCTGTGGAGCACCAAAGCACAAAGTTTCCTTAAACACCCCAATTTCAGCTCCTCTGGTTTGGTTTTTTTCCACTCCTCCAGCTGTGAAAGTGCCCTCAGGACACTCAAAACCTTGTGATCCTTGTCTTTAAATTATCCTTTAAGTAATTCTTTAAATTAGTTCTTTGTTTAACCAAGTTTTCCAGTTGTGGAAAAGATGTTACTTCACCAGCAGGAACGGGGATAACGACCTGTAAAGCTGCAGGTAGGACTGGGATCATTTCCCCACATATCAAGGGAGTAATTCACAATAAAATATCTCTGTTAAGAGGTGAATCTCATCAGAAAAAACAGGGATTCATATGCAGTTGAAAGAATTCCCACATATCAGGGAATATTTGCCCACTGCAAATGGCTGTTCCCTCTCAGGTAACTGAATACCCATTACAAAAGTTTCATATTAATCCATTTTACCATCCACCTAAAAAATGAGCAGTGTCAGCTTGGCTGGGAAGGGATAATTTATGGAACTGCCTAATCTGCCTCTGCTTTTTAAGGTTATTACCCTAAATATTAATGACTTTGAGCCAAAATTCCTTCCTCCACTCCCGTTCTTTCCGTACCTCCCGGTCAAACGTCACGTTGGGAACCGGCTCTGCTGTGATCCACCTCATCCTGGTGGCAAAGCGAAGGGAAGACAGCTGGAAAACAAGGATTCCAAGGAACTAAAGGAGGTACTGGCAAGGAGATCATTTTCCAAACCTGTTACTGCTTCATCAAATCAGGTCCAAGGACGCAGAAATATAAAATCGATTTAACTGCTCCATGTCAGATCCAAGGACATGGAGACATAAAATCTATTTACCTGTTTAATTTTAATCCATTTGAAATCTGTTTCCCTGCTCTGAGGGATTCCCTCCTGTGTGTTACAGATGTGGTTAAGCCAGTTCTGTTCACAAAGGGAGGTTTTCCCTGATTTTATCGTTTCACAGGTTAAAAACCAACCTGTTGGCAGGTTCCTGATCCAGCTCTGCTGTGAACTGGTGCAATTCCAGCGAGCCCATTCTGTGACGTGCCATGGAAACCCATTAGAGTTGGATAATAATGATAATTAACACTCTCCAGTGAGCTCAGATTTGTGCTGCCCTGTTTCAGGCTCTCACTGACAGGAGTCTGTTTTCCGAGCCCTTGAGATAAGATGAGCTTTCCAACGTTTGGGATGAATCAGGCAGGATGTTTCCCTGCCAGAACCCTCCAGAGGCTGCTCTTTAAACCAAGGAGCAGCAGGAACAAGGCTTGGATGCTGCAGGAACCCCTTCAACTCACCGTCTCTTCCACATGAGCAGCTTCCCCACAGATGTTGGTCACCAGGACAGTGTTGCAGTTTCCCCCTGGGAAAAAAAGTGATAATAAAAATAAAGCAAAGAATATAATTAGGGGATGTTGTTGTTTGCTTTTCTGGAATTTATTATATTATATGCTGTTTAAAATAGCAACCTGGGCTATGGAAGGTGTCCCTGCCCATGGCACGGCGTGGCACTGGATGAGGTTTAATGTCCCTTCCAACCCAAACCACTCCACGATAAATTATGTCCTTAGGACTTAATATGCTCATAGAAAGAGCATTTTTAGGAGCCTTTGGGGCTGTTGGGAGGCCCAGCCCTTACCCAGCGAGTCCTTGAGGACGTGAGTGAGTTTGCTCTGCCGGAAGGGAATGTGCTCCCTCCTGGGATCAGCCAGGGCCAGGATGATTTGCTCGAGGAACGTCAGGGACCTGTTGATGTAGGAGTTCTCTTTCCGGATCTGTCCTGCAGACTGCAAGGGAGATCAAAAGGGGAAGCTTCCATAACATGTTTCTGGCCACACAGCAGGAAAAAGCAGATTCCTTATCCAGGAAAAAACCCTGAGGGTCAGGAGCTGGTTCAGCCCCAACAAATTCATGATCTGGAGCTTTCCCCAGATTGAAAACGAGTTTTCAGAGATGTGGTTTTTCATTATAAGTCTACAAGGACTTGGATTTCCCTCCCAAAGGGTGTGTTTTTCACAGGGCTGGTGCAATTTAAATTCTGGTCAATACAGAATGTTATGGAATCAGGGAATTGTTGAGGGTTGTTGTGGCTTTGAGATCGAGACCAACCAGCACTGCCAAGGCCACCACTGACCACATCCCCAAGTGCCACATCCACAGGGCTTTGGAATCCCTCTAGGGATGGGGATCCACCCCTGCCCTGGCCAGGACAGCCCTTTCCATGAGGAAATATCCCTGGGAGCAGAGCCAAACACCCCCCCCCAGCTTCAACCTCCTTCCTGGGAATCACAGAGAGCCAGAAGGTCCCCCCTGAGCCCCCTTTTCTCCAGGCTGAGCCCCCCCAGCTCCCTCAGCCCCTCCTGCTGCTCCAGCCCCTTCCCAGCTCCCTTCCCTTCCCTGAACACACTCCAGCCCCTCTGGATCTTGTCCTGAGGGCCCAGAACACATGGGATCCAAGGAGTTTCCAGCACTCACCGTGATCTTGCTCAGCCTCTCGGAACCCGCCAGGTCTATCAAGGTGATTTTAGATTTCACGCCTCTGAGATTTGCGTCAATTCTGGAACGACACTGAGGGAGAGCAGAATATAAAGTGCACTTGAACTGAAACACAGCAAAAAAAATGACTGCAAAGATTCTCTCTGAATCCCCAAAAAGCTGCTGGAATCCCTGAAAATGCCTCTGGAGCTCTCACCTCAATATAAATAGTAAAGATGCAGTGGGATCTGGAGGAATTCTTATTCAGGGCGTGTTCTGCTATCACTCTGTTGGTCTCACCCTGCAAATGGAGACAAAATTCAAGGCTCAGCTCATGGGATTGTGGCTTTTTGAGGAACAGCCAGGGAACACCTCCCTGGCTCTTTGAGTTTCCTACAGAATAGCAGCTTTCCCTTCTCCAGGTGAACAACCCAGCAATCCCAGCCTTCCTCAGCATCCTCCTGCTCTTTAAAAAGGGGTTTCCAGCACATTCCAGAGCTCAGGACACCACAGGCCTGTCATTAAAAGGGCCAGAGAAAGGTTTTGAGGACACCAGGTGGCTCTGGGTGAGAACACACTTCCTGCTTCCAGATCCAACTATTTATTCCTGTTTTCCTCATGAAACTGAAGGAGCCACAAGGAAAAGATACTGATCTAAGCAATCAAACTCCCCTCAAAAATCCAACCCCTTGTGTGAACAGTCCTGCTGTAAAATCTAACCAGATCAGCCCAAACTATCTGCCAAAGACCCTTTCCTTGGAGCATCTCCCAAAATCCCCGTGCCAGGGACATTTTCCTTGGAAAAACAAGGGCTGCCAAGTCGTTCCACCCACAACAAAGAGAACAAAGAGTGTTGGTTGACCCTCCCTCCCACCCTCCTGGCCACACACCTCCTGCTTTCCTGCCTCCTCCCTCAGCCAACAAAACAATAACGAGAATAAAGGGAACATCTGGGCTGTCTTGCCTCAAAAAGGAGCTGCAGAGCCTCCTCCTCGTGGCTGACAGGACGGATGGACAGACCCCTGACATAAACCCCCCGGGGGGAATCCATGACGGCCAGGGGGGCGTCCCTGGAACCGCGGCCCAGGAGGTCAAACAGGGCCTCGTTGTAGATCTCCAGGTAGGAAACTCGGACACTGATGAAGAGCTTGAGGGATTCTGCAGCTGCTTTGAACACCTGCACAAGGACACAGGGTTTGCCTCTGGTCACAGACAGGATCTTTAGCTATTTGTGGCTTTCCAGAGAAGGTATCTGCATGTAGATGTTTATGTAAGATATAAATAGATAGAAGGTTAAAATAGATGTGGTTAAATAGATAGAAGATATAAATAAATATTATTAAAATAGATATAAGTAGGTATAAGATATTAAGATATATATAAGCTATAAATTGATATATGATATGTAGACATATTTATAGAGAGAGATTTCTGAACAGCTCCAAGCACATCTGGGTGTGTGGAGCTCAATCTGAGCTGTGGTTGGCTTGGATTTGGATTCAATGATCTTCTGGAATCAGAGAATCCTGGAATGGTTTGGGCTGGAAGGGACCTTAAGGATTACCCAGTGCCATGGGCAGGGACACCTTCCACCAGCCCAGGCTGCTCCAGCCTGCCCTTGGACACTTGAGGGATGGGGCAGCCACAGCTTCTCTGGGCAACCTGTGCCAGGGCCTTGGAGGTATTTTCCAGCCTTAATGGTTTTATGATCAGCAAGAACTTTCCAGGAGCAGGCAGAACTAAACCTCTGTGAAGGACAGCAAAGCTGCTTTATTCCTTTAATCCTCATCCCTTAGGTGACATGAAGGGCAAAAAAAAGACATAAACCATATTCAGTGTGCTCAAACACTTTTATATCAGTGAGAGCTGATACAAGAGCTGTCCCTGGTATTCCTCCCTGCCCCTTCTCCCAGATCCAGTACCTGCTGGATAGCCCTGGGGATGATCCCTCGGTGCTTGTACTCAGAGGTTGCTCCAGTCATGGTGTAAGTTTTACCAGCCCCAGTTTGCCCATAGCACAGGATGGTGCCTGGAAAATCCCAAACCAAAGGGATAAACTCAGGGGGGAGCCTCAAACAGAGCAGCCAATGGATCTGCCCTCAAACCAAACCCCTATTTATTACCAAAATCACAAAAATAGCAATAAATCACCATTGTAGCCACGTAAAGCTTCAGCCACCAAGTCCTTGGCCACAGCCTCGTAAACCTGGTCCTGGGAGGTGTTGTGGAGGAGCCCATCCATCCTGAAGGACCAGTCAGTGTAGGAGTTGTTCACAGCCCCTCTCCTGGCATCTTTTTGGATGTGGATGTCGATGCTCTGCAACCCAAAAGGAGAGGGAGATCAACTCAACAGCCGTGAGGAGCTCCAGGGATTGAGGACCTGGAATTAAGTAGGAAAGGGAGCACAAACACCAGGATTATTTTATTCCCTTGGGTGCTTATGGATGTTCTAAAAATACCTGGCAATACTCTCAAAACCCTGCCTTTTCCATGGGCAAAGCTGAAATCAAACTCCAAACCTTTCCAAACCTTTCCCACTTGGAATTTCTTTCACTCTACCTTGTTGTCTGCCCCGAACTTGATCATGTCTTGGGCAAAACAAGCTGTGGGTTTGACTCGCACAAAGGCCTGGACGGGCTTTATTGATCTAAACAGAGAGGGGAAAACCAGGAGAATGAGGATGTTGCATTCCCTAAATTGGCATTTATATCATTTGTCAGGAACAGGAGAACTCCAGAGCAGTCAAATTTAAAAATTAAGTGTTGCTAAAGGTTCAGCTGCAGTTGTTATTCTTTATTAAAAGCACCTGAGGGCAAAGAGCTGCTGGAAATCTTTTGCAGCCTCGTCCTGCTTGGAAAACTGAAGGGGGAAAGGTCTTAATTATCCTGATTTCCTCCTGTGCACCAGGCACAGGAGTGCTCAATAACACAATTTTCTTCCTCTTAGCCTTGCAAAGGAAAATATGGGCAGGAATAGGAGGGGGATTTTCTTTTGTTTGATTTTTTTTTTGTTGTTGTTTTTTAAAATATATTAAATTCCTAAAAAACACCCAAACTTCAGTTTCCTGGAGGAAATATATCCAGCCAGGCTGGAGGATCTGCTGAATGAACCCCACCTGAGCAGGGCTCAGGGATCATCCAGCTGCTAAAGCCCCACCTGGGAAACATGAACTGAATATTTGGGGAACCCTGGAAGGTGCAGATCCTGTGTTTTCCCTCAGTTATTTCCACCCAACACCCTGTGCTCAGTAATTGCACAATAATTAGTGATAACTTCTACTTTGGGACAAAATCTTTGGAACTTCTTGTATATTGAGGATTTTGGGGGGTCTCTCCACCCTTTCACCTGCTCTGAAATGAAATGTGGAGGTCGGAGCTGAGCCAAGACTTGTTGGATTTAAAACATTTGGGAGGTACCTGGAACAGTCACTGTCAGAGAGCAGAGAGGAGTTGCTGCTTCCCTCCTTCTCCTCCTCCTCCTGGGCCTGGGATTTCCTGGAGATCACAGAAACCTGTCCAAAAAAAACCCAAAACACAGTGTTGGAACAGCTGGGAATTATCTCTCCAAAGCAAGGAGTACAGCAGGGAAAAGGAGGAGGGGAAAACCTTGGGGAACAATTCTCCCATGAACCAGAGAGAACAAATTCCAAAGGAGTGGAATGTTCCTCACTGCAGCAATGCCTGGATGTGAGGATAAAAGCAGTGATTCCTGGGAGTGTTTATAAACACCAGGAGATGGGAAGGAACAGGTTGCCCAGGGAAAACTGTGGATGTCCCACCCCTGGAAGTGTCCAAGGCCAGGTTGGGCAGGGCTTGGAGCAACCTGGGCTGGTGGAGGGGCTTTCAGGTCCCTTTCAACCCAAAGCATTCCAGGATTCCCAGTGGGCCCAGCTGGGATTACCCTTGGTTTAGTCTTTGTTTTGGAGGGAGAACTTCGTCGCTTTTCCAGCCCCTGAACCTTCTTCTGCTTATCTTCCTCCTGCCAGGGAAAAACAGACCCTGTTCCATGTGAAGAACACACCTGGAGAATGGGAAAACCGATCCCTTTGGGCACACTGAACACATTCAGCCACCTCTCCAGGGCTTTGGAACTGAGAAGTTCCCCTTCCTAAGCTCAGGTGGGCAGAGCTTTGGGCAAAATCCATCTGCAAGAGTCGGGAACTGCCCAGAGAAGCTGTGGCTGCCCCATCCCTGGAACGTCCAAGGCCAGGATGGAGCAACCTGGGATGCTGGAAGGTGTCCCTGCCCCTGGCAGGGGGTTGGAATGAGATGATCCTGAAGGTCCTTTCCAGCCCAAACCAGCCTGGAATTCTGTGCCCAGCTGGGATTACCTGGTGGAAGGAGGAGGCAGAACCTTGTTGTTTTTCCAGCTGCTCAACCTCCTCCTGCTGTTCTTCGTCCTGCCAGGGAAAGACAGACCCCATTCCATGGGAAAGACTCACACCTGGGCACACAGGGGCCAACTGAGCCAAACACGGACTGAGCCATCTCTCCAAAGCCTTGGAAGTGAGAGGTTCCCTTCCCACGCCTCGGGCGAGATTTGGGCAGGAATTAGCGCTAAATCAATCTGGAGGGGTTGGGACTTGCCCAGGGAAGCTGCGGCTGCCCCATCCCTGGAAGTGCCCCGGGCCAGGTCGGAGCAACCTGGCATAGTGGAAGGTGTCCCTGCGCATGGCACGGGGTGGAAAAACTGATCTTTAAGCTGGTTTCCATCCCAAACCATTACGGGTGGTGGGGGGGGGAGGGAGGAAGAAGGGGGATGCTGGGAGGGGGAGTGCGATGCCTGGGGGGAGGTGATGCCGCCCGTGCGGCCGCCCTCGCCGGGCCAGGAGCACCGACTAACCCTTGCGGAGCGAGGCGGCGACTGCCCCGGCCTCCCACGGCCCGGGCTGCGGCTCGGGCTCGGGCTCCGGCTCCGGGAGGCGTCCGGGGTCGCCATGGCAGCGGCCACTTCCGGGTTCTCTATGGCAACGGCGGCTTCCGGGCCGTCCCGGAAGCGCGGCGGGGTACGGCGGCCGGGCGGGGCCAGCGCGCGGCGGGGGCGAAGCGCGGCGGGAGCGGCCGGGACGATGCTGGAGGCGGCGGCGGCGGCGGAGCCCGAGCTGGACCCCGAGGACCTGGTGCACTTCTCGGTGGGAGACCTGCCCAGCCGCGGCTACGGCGTGATGGGCGAGATCCGGCGGCAGGGCAAGCTCTGCGATGTGACGCTCAAGGTGCGGGAGTTGGGGGGGGGAGGAGGGACACGAGGGGTGAGGGACCCCCCGGTCCTTGGGAGGGGGATCCCGGTCACTGGGGGGGATCTGAGGGGGGCTGAGGGACCCCAGACTCTGAGAAGGCCCTTGAGGACCCCCCAGGCCCCCGAGGGAGGTCTGGAGAGCCTTCATTCCCAGCCTGTAAGGGCAGACCTGAGGGGGGACCCCCGTTCCTGAGAGACCCCCCCAGCCTCTTCTCCAGAGGGAAGGAGGCAGCTGGAATCCCCTGGAGTCCCTTTGGTGGGGGGTGAGGGGGTTCTGAGACCCCCCCCAGCCCCATCAGTGGGGTCTCAGGGGGGTTTGTCCCCCCCTAGCCCTGATGGAGGGTCTGTGAGGGCCTGGGTGAGGTTGGTGCAGGTTTATGGATCAAACCGCTCCCACCCACGGGAGAAGATTCCTTTCCCTTGGAATCCTTTCTCTTTTAGGGACATCCACCTTCTTACATCAAAGAACTAATCCATAGCCGTGGAAAATCCGCAGGATTGGGTTCCTGGCTGTGCAGGGAATGGCTGGGAGGGCTCGGAGAGCCGGGCAGGAGCTGCTGGAATCCCTCAGGATTCCAAACTCGGAGGAGTCTGTGGGGTGGGAGCAACGTTGAGTCATTCCAGAATGAACTCTGAAGTTTAATTAAGTGGGAAGGTGTTTCCCAGCCTACTCATCCTGAAACTTTTCAGGGAGAGGAGCTGGAGAAGGTTGTGCCTGTCACAGAGATGGGATGTGGGATAGGGAGCACCCCATGGATATGGGGGGCTGCTCCATCCCTGGGGATCAGCTGGGAAAGAGGGGCTGAGGGTGGTGATCCTCCTTGGAAGTGGTTGTGCCTTCCACAGGGTGCCAGGCTGGCTCCTCCAGCAATCTTGGCCAAACTGCTGGAAGAGGGAAGGTTTGTGCCTTTCCAAACCCTTGGAGAGCGGAGTTAACGGGAGCTCCTCTTGTTGCTGCAGCTCCTCCTTTGGTCCTGAATTGCTCCAACGCCATTTTTCCATGACCAATTCCAAGACTAAATAGAAAAGTCTCTTAAAATACGATCCAGGCCTGGAAAATTGAAGCAATTCCAAGCTCTGGAGAGGTTGTGTTATTTGTTTCCTGTGCGGTCCTGTCACTGACAGGTGACAGTCCTTCCCTTCTAATCCCAGTTTTCCCAAAGCAACCCCCCCAGACTGCAGCAGTTGCACCCCCAGAGCTGACACAGAGGTGGAGGAGCCTCTGGATCAGTGGAATTCCAGGCTGCCTGCCTGATCCCAGCTCCTTCATCCTCCCGGTGCTTGGCTGCTCTGCAGACACTGGAGCGTGTCCGGGAGATCCTCCAGGAAAAGCAGCTTGGAAGGACAGATATTCCGTGGTTTGTTGCAGGATGGGAGACCTGCAGGGCAGGAGAGCTGCAGGTTGAGGATCTGACTGCAGTCTCGTCACAGCATCGGGAGCTGGTTTGGATCAAAGCCATTGGTTACATTATCATGGAATCCTGGGATGGTTTGGGATGGAAGGGACCTTAAGGATCATCTCATTCCACCCCTGCCATGGGCAGGGACACCTTCCACCAGCCCAGGTTGCTCCAACCTGGCCTTGGACAC
>JAWWES010000081.1:723883-746684 GCA_035583135.1 Lophotriccus pileatus | reverse complement strand
CCTCGCCGCACCCCCCCCGCCCCCCGCCCCCGCCGCGGCGGGTCCTGCCCGTCCCGTGGGACCGGCACGGGGCCGGTGTAAGCGGCTTAGCGGGGACACGGGGACGTCCCCGCCGCCCCCGGGCTCTGCGGCGGCCCCCCCGCGGGGTCCCCATCACCTTTGGGGGCTCCGCATCACTCGTGGGGGTGTCCCCGTCCCCCCGGGGGTGTTCCCATCACTTGGGTGGGGGGTACCCATCACCCCGGCGGGGTACCCGTCACCTTGGGGGTCCCATCGCCCTGGGGGGGTCCCCATCACTCCTGGGGGGTCCCTGTCACCCTGGGGGTGTTCCCATCACCCTGGGGGTGTTCCCATCACCCTGGGGGGTTCCCCACCACCCCAGGGGGGTCCCCCGCGCCCTGACCCCCACCCCTGTGTCCGCAGGCCCCGGAGCCGGTGCGGCCGCGCTGCCCCTCGCCCCTGCGGCCGCCGGCCGGCCCCGAGCGCACCTCGGAGCGGGAGACGCAGACGGCTGAGCTGTCCCTGACCGTGGTGGCGGCCGTGCAGGCCGTGGAGAGGAAGGTGGACTCCCACTCCACCCGCCTGCTCGACCTGGAGGGTCGCACGGGGATGGCCGAGAAGAAGCTGATCGACTGCGAGAAGACGGCGGCGGAGCTGGGGAACCAGCTGGAGAGCAAGTGTGCGGCGCTGGGCACCCTCATCCAGGAGTACGGGCTGCTCCAGCGGCGCCTGGAGAACATGGAGAACCTGCTCAAGAACAGGAACTTCTGGATCCTGCGGCTGCCCCCGGGCAGGAAGGGGGAAGTGCCCAAGGTAACGGTGTCCTGGGGTGCGGGGTCTGCACACCTAAAATGCTCACGGTGGGCAGGACCCCGGGGGTGAGCAGGGACAGCCCCGGCACAGGTGAGTCGTTCCCAGCTCATCCTCCTCTGGGACTAAAATACAGCAGGATACAGGACCCAGGGGGACATCCCGGTGCTCAGGCCAGAGGTTTCACTTCTGCACAGCCCATTTATGCTTTTTTTGTTTATTTTTTATACCATATATTTTTTACTTCTTATATCATGTATTTTTTACGGGGTGGTTTGAACAAAACCACCGCAGATTTAGAGGTTCTTTCTCTTTGACAGCCTTGGTGCTGCAAAGTCTCCCAGGCTAGGGAAGGAGAAAGCTCTGGGATTCGGGGAAGGCAGATGAGTTCCCTGGGCTTAGCCGAGCTCTGGAAGGAGCCCACCATCAATATTCAGGTCCTACTTAAATTTCATAACCTTCCCACTGAAAGAAAGTCTGCAGGTGGGACATGGGAAAGGGAATGTCACTGGAGAGAGTAGAGAGGGCTGCGAGAAGGGGGGCTCAGACCCTGCACCCCGTTAGTGCAGTCAGGGAGCAGAGCTGGAGCACCACATTTCCCTCTGGAGAGCTGCATTCCAACGCGGCACAGTTTGCACGTCCTGGATTCATCCTTAGGAATTATTCCTTGGCAAACAGACTGGGAAGCCGTGGCCTGCCCCTGGCCAGTGGGCACACAAAGGATAGCAGGGAGCCCTGCAGGCCTGAGTAGAGCTTTCCCTGGAGTTCAGGGGTAATCGAATCCGGGCGTTACGTCAGCTCATCCATAGGGATGAGTCCAGCCCAGCGTCCGGGTTTTCTCTCCTTTGCGGTCCCTCCGAGGGGCAGCTGCTGTCTGGGCTCCTGGGCAGGGAGGCAGCCCTTGAACCGGTGCTCTCGTGATCCAGGTGCCGGTGACTTTTGACGACGTGTCCGTCTACTTCAACGACAAGGAGTGGGAGAAGCTGGAGGAGTGGCAGAAGGAGCTGTACAAGAACGTGATGAAGGGGAACTACGAGTCGCTGATCTCCCTGGGTAAATATGGGGGCACCTTCTCCCGGGCTCCTTCTGGCTTCTCCTCAGAGATCCCCTTGGATGAGACCCGAATGTCCCATTTTAAAGACCAAAAAGCACAGGAGGATGTTTCTAGTTTGGGTTCACTCCCAGCTCGTGCCTGAGGGGGATCTCCATAGGCAGGTGGGCTGGAGACCTCCCAAACATTTTTCCAGCTGGAGTTACGTGGTGAAACACCAACACCTTCTCTGTGGCTGTTGGAAGGGCTTCCCTGCACCTTCCTTCTGGGCCTGCAGTGGGTACCAGCCCACACACCCCCTTAGAGGGAACTTTTGCAGAGGGAAAAATTGTCTGATGTGATCTGTGCTTTGGGGCATTTCCTGCAGAGCTTCAGGAGGAGTCCCAGCTCTGCTGGGAGCTGAGCAATGCTTTTGGCTTCATGAGAGCCAAGGATTCGTCTGAGAAGTCCTGAAACCCCACCAGAAAAACACAAGGGTTTGGTTTCTTCTCTAAGGCAGTTCCTCTTTGTGTGGCACCTCAGCTCCTGCCTCTGGCAGCGCCTGGCTCTGCTCCCCACAGCCCCTCTGGATGTTCCTGAGTGTCTTCCCGTGTCCCCCAGGCACTGGGGAGAGGTGGAAGCCGGCCTCAGATTCCCAGGGCAGTAATCCCTCTCCATCCCTCTGTCTCTCCAACAGACTATGCAATTTCCAAACCCGGGGTTTTGTCTCAGATCGAGCAAGGAGAGGAATCGCGGGGCAGGAACGAGCAGGACCTGGAGGAGAGTGAGATCATTACTGATGCCACAGCAGGTGAGACCCTGGCACAAGGGGAGCCCTGGTTGTGTCCCGAGGAGCTGCTCATCCTGGGCTAAAGCAGATGGGAGCTGGGGCTGGGGGGGTTATCAGGAGGAGCCTTGCCTAGGAACAGGATGAGTTTGGCCTATCAGAGATTTGGTGTCCAGGTACAGCTCAGCATTTAAACCAGGGCAAGAGGAGCCCGGAGAGCTGGGCACTGCGAGCCATCAGCAAGGGAAGCATCTGCAACCAGACCAGGTCCTCAGGGAGCCAGTGTGCCCGGCAAGGAAGGAGAATCGAGTCCCACTGGGAAAGGCCATCCACCCAGAAAATCCTCTCCACCCTCTCTTTGTGTGGATGGTGCCTGGGTTTATCCTTGGAGTGCCCTCCGGAGCAGGGAAATCTGCTCCCATCCTGTGTGCAGGGAGAAGGGGTGCTGAGGGGTTTCTCCAGGGATCCCCAGCCCTGGAGCAAGTCCTGCTCTGGGGTAAGGGGGCTGATAAATAGGTGTCCTAGAAGAGGTCAGCTCTGCTGGCTGTCCCTGGTGCCAGGCTGTGGATGTGGGGTCACTCTGACCCCCTGCCCGTGCTCTCCACCACAAGGATCTTGAAATTAAATTGAGGCCAACAAGAAGAGGGAAATCATCAGGAGCTGCAGGCAGGGGATGTGGGGGGTGCTGAGCTGTGGCACCGAGTCCCAGGCAGGGCAGAGACAATCCCCTGTGCCTGTGGAGGATCCCAGGGGAGAGGCGGGAGCGTGGCAGGGACGGGAGAAGGGCTGGGGCTGGAGGGAGGGCAGGAATGGCCGAGCAGGTGAAACCCCTGTGCGGGATCAGCTGGCAGGGAGGGCTGTGAGCAGCATCTTCATCCCGCTCCTGGGAATGACAGAGGGTGGGAATCTCTCTTTGCTGCAGCTGGAATAAGGGTTGTGATCAAAACGGAGGAGCTCCTTCCCGAGGACAGCCCCGAGAACCCCGAGCTGCACGGCATGTCGGGGCAGTCGGAGGGGAGCTTCCAGAGCCCCGACGAGGAGGCGGCTTGTGAGAGCCCCTACGGCTCCGTGTCCCCTCCGAGGGACCTCCCGGGAACCAGCCTGGGGGACTCGTCCGAGTACGGGGCCGACTTCAACGAGATCCAGAGGGTCATCGTTCACCACGGGAGCTGCACAGGTGGGACCTCGGCACGTGGTCAGGAGAGGGTGGGGAAGGGGTTCCCTCCTCCTGACGGCTCTGTGGTGGTGTAACACAAACCAAGAGGGAGAGAGCTGGGCTCCTGAGGGCCTCCTGGATCCTGTGGTCTGCTCATGGTTTAGAAAGGGAAACCAGCCAAGCCCCCAGTGGGGCTGGAGCTGGTCCTTGTCTTGGCTGGTGGGGCTGAGTGGGAGCTGTGGTGGCACTGACTGGGATGGGGGTGCTGAGCCCCCAGATCCACAGAGGAGGCAGGGAGGAGGAGGACCTGGAATTTCCCAGGACCTCTCTGCTGGAGGGAAGAGAGCCTCAGCTTTGATACATCTGGGCTGCCTCTTGGGAAAGCTCGGCTGCTCTTCCTTGAAGAGCACATAGACCTGGCTCAAAGTGCAGCGCAGGCTGACAAGAGGGATCCACCAGGGGTTTCCTCTGCATCCCTGGGATGTGTCCCTGGGATGTGTCCCTGGCACAGCAGGTCTCACCAAACAAAAACACCGGCGCTGGTGACACGAGGGAGAGCCTGACGTGCGTCCATCCATCCCACTGCTGGGAAGGAGGGGGAGAGGCTGAGGGAAGGGGACATTCCCAGGCTGGGTGTGCTGTCCTGGGAGTCGGGGTGATGGGGCAGAGCAGGCAGGGGCAAACAGCTTCAGCAGCCCCTCAGGTGTTCCTGCAGCACCCCCCACGCGCATCAAAGGCCACCCCACCCCGCCCGACGGCCCTGACGCTGTTCTGGTTTCCCCCCGCAGAGGACGGGATCGTGATCAAGACGGAGGAGGAGGAGGAGGAGGAGGACGACCCCGACACGCTGGAGCCGTGCGCCATGTTCTCGGGCAGGGCCGAGCCGCCGGCGTTCCCCAGCCACGAGGCCGGGCTGGGCTGCGAGGCGCAGTGCAGCTCCAAGGCCCAGCCCCGCGGCCTGGCCGCCCGCGTCAGGAAGCCGTCGGCCTGCGAGCGGGACTCCGGGGACATGAAGCCGGCCAGCGCCCAGCAGCGCAACCGGACGCGGGAGAGACCCTACATCTGCCCCGAGTGCGGCAAGAGCTTCATGCTCAAGATCAACTTCATGATCCACCAGCGCAACCACCTCAAGGAAGGGCCCTACGAGTGCCACGAGTGCGACCTCAGCTTCCGCAACAAGCAGCAGTTCCTGCTGCACCAGCGCAGCCACACGCGCCGCGGCGTGGGGGTCCCGCGGCGCCCCGAGCACGGCCTCAAGCCCCCGGCGCGGGCCCCGCCTCCGGGGAAGCCCTACAAGTGCTCCGAGTGCGAGAGCAGCTTCAGCCACAAGTCGAGCCTCAGCAAGCACCAGATCACCCACGTCGGGGAGCGGCCCTTCACCTGCGGAGAGTGCCGGCGGAGCTTCCGCCTGCAGATCAGCCTCCTCATGCACCAGAGGATCCACGCCGGCAAGAACGAGATGGCCTTCCTGTGCCCACAGTGCGGGAAGAACTTCACCCGGCCCTCCCACCTGCTGCGGCACCAGCGGACTCACACCGGCGAGCGGCCCTACCAGTGCAGCCAGTGCGAGAAGACCTTCAGCGAGAAGTCCAAGCTGACCAACCATTACCGCATCCACACGCGGGAGCGCCCGCACGCCTGCGCCGTCTGCGGGAAGGGCTTCATCCGCAAGCACCACCTCCTGGAGCACCAGCGCATCCACACGGGCGAGCGGCCCTACCACTGCACCGAGTGCGGCAAGAACTTCACGCAGAAGCACCACCTCCTGGAGCACCAGCGGGCGCACACCGGCGAGCGGCCCTACCCCTGCACCGAGTGCACCAAGTGCTTCCGCTACAAGCAGTCCCTCAAGTACCACCTGAGGACGCACATGGGAGAGTGAGGGGCTGCCGACGGCTTCCTCCTCTCCCTCCCTCCACCCTCCTCCTCCTTCTCCTCCTTCTCCTCCACTCATCTCTCCTGCCCTCCCTCCATCCATCTCCCCCCACCCCAGCTCAGGGCATGGACATAAGGAAGCTTTGTGTGGTAGCGCCGCTGGTCTGGTGGAGACTGGGCTGATTGGAAATAAATTAATGAATTAAAAGCAAGCAACGCGCGGCAAAATTAAAAGATTATATATATATAAAATTAACAGAAGCAGCTGATTTAGGGGGAATCCTCACCACCAACAAAAGAAACCTGTACAGGGTGTTTTGCCGGAGTAGGACTCGTAACTGCTTTTTAAATCTACTGTTTGGTTTTTTTTAAATAAATGTGGAGGAACTTTTTAATTGATAAGCAACCTTAGGACGGGCAAGATTTTTTTTTTTGTTCTTTTTTTTTTTTGTGTTAAATGCTCTGTAGGCTGATTCTGGCACGGTCACTTTTTGTCCAGGAGCTCTGCAGAGGTGCTGCCTCGTCCCAGCTTTCCGGGCAGGACGCGACAGCCGCTCGGCAGCGCGTGGCTACGGGAGCTCCGGCCGGGGGGAAGGTGAGCAATTAACAGATCCAGCTAACGAGGAGGTTCTGCGTGTGTCTAGATTGGAAGCGCCGGTAGGTGCCTGCCCGGCTCGCGGGGGCTGTGATGCACTCCTGAATTATACAATAGAATAAAATTCTAGTTGCAGTAAAAGAGCCTTTTTCTGGTAGGACCCCTCAGCAAGGCTCCTCCTGGCGCTCAGTCCTCCCCGGGGTCCGGCGTTCCTGCTGCCACGAGGGCAGTGGGGTGCTGGGGGCCTGGGGGGTCACCACGGACCTGAGCACACCACCTCGGTGTGTTTAACTGCCCTTCTGCCCTCTGAACCAGTGGCAGGAGCAGCGGGATTCCTGCCCCAGATGAGGAGCAGGCTCCAAGAAAAGCCCTGTGGGGCTGCCTGTGGGAGATGTCCCCGTTCCCAGGTCCTTCTGCCCCCGTCCCTCACCACATGTCACGGAGTGGCACGCGGGGATGTCTCCTTGCTGTCTCCACCAGCTCGGTTCCCTGTGATCCGGCTTGTCCTCATTGCATCTCCTGAGGCTGGGCTGTGGATGCATCCCAAGGGCCAGGACGTGGCCAGAGGGGTGACACCAACTCCCTGGAGCTCATGTGGGACAGCGGCATCAATAAACAGAGCGATGGTGGGATAAGTTGTCATGACCTGTCAATGCCTTTGCAGAACCAAAGTCCTCATCCAGGACTTTCCCGGTGTATGAACCCTTCCTGAGTTTGGAATTTGCAGCCTCTTCCGTGCTGGGAAGCGCCGGAGGGCAGTGCAGCCACGTGAGGCTGCCAAGAGCCACCAGCCAGTCACTGCTGTGGGCAGGAGCATTTTGGGGCTGCCAGGACAGGCTCCAGCCAAGGTTCAGCCTTCCCTCTGCTCCAGTGGTGCTTACAACTCCCTGGAAGCCGTTTGGGGTTTCAGCTCAGGGCGTGCAGCCTGACGTGGGCTGACACTTCCACCCCTGGAAGTGTGCAAGGCCAGGTTGGACGGGGCTTGGAGCAACATGGGGTAGTGGAAGGTGTCCCTGCCCGTGGCAGAAGGGAGGAGCAAAGTGGTGTTTAAGGTCCCTTCCCACCCAAACCATTCTGGGATGCCATGCAAAGTGCCACGATGGGGCTGGATGTCCTGGGAGGGAGGTGTGGGTGCAGGACAGGGGGTCTGGCTGCAGCCCCAGGCTCCTCAGCAGCTTCCCTGCATCCCTCTGATCCAGGCTGGATGCAATTAAGGGGAAGAAGGAAATGAAAAGCAGAGCTGACTCTTGTTCTGACAATCTCACGTTCCTCACACTGGCAACACCACGGACCTGGCAGCACCTTTTTCCTTCCTAAAAATGGATGGATTCAGCTCCTTTTTGACAAAACCAGCACTAAGGAGCCCTTACCAGCCCAGCTGCCCCTCTGCAGTGCCAGGACCTCGGCGTGGCCAGGCTGGGCCCTGCATGGCACCTCCTCTCCCCCTCCTGCTTTCCCACTGCACACGGGTATGACCGTGTTAGTCGCTGGGTTCTGCCAGGATTTAACAACACCCAGGCGACCTTGAGCAGCTCAAGTGTCAACAATCCACCTCCCACGACCCAGGGGGGTATGACACGGCCATCATGGGGTATGACACGGCAGGGTGGCAGCGGCACCGCAAGGCCACGGCTGTGGGCACAGATCCGGGGGTGGCACCCCTGGCAGCACCACAGAGGGGACAACATGGTCCCTGTAGAGAGGTGGCTCAAGGGACTCCCGGGAACCCTCTGCCCTTCCCCAAGCACTGCTGCCGCTCTCCGGGTGTTTTGGAGCTGTGACAAGAGGGAAGGAGACAATGGCAGAGGTGCTGACAGCCACGGGATGCGGGGATGGAAGCTGGAGCTCCCCTGCCTGGAGCAGCCGTGGGTTTGGGGGGGTCTCAGGAGAGCAGGACGGGGCTGACAGCGCACAATGAGGCGGCCCTGGTGAAGGATTACCCTCGCCTCCCACAGGGCACAGCTGCTGCTCCAGCACAATCCCTTCGGACTGCGTTAACCCCCGCACGGGCGGCCGGGACGCGGCTCTGGCAAGCGCGAGGCCTCGGGAAGGATCCCAGGGCCAGGCCTCGGGAAGGATCCCAGGGCCAGGCCTCGGGAAGATCCCGCTTGGCACCTCCACCCCGAGCCGGGGCGACGCTCCCGGAGGCCTCCCAGGTTATTAATGATTGAATTAATTTAAGCATCCCGAGCATCCGCGGGGGTTGGCGGCGCCGAGCCGGAGCGTGCCGGCTGTGCCCCGGGGGAAGGCTGCGATCAGAGCTCACACTCACACTCATATCAGCCCAGCCCTCCCTGTCTGGGCCCGCTCACACGGGCTGCCCGGTCCAGGGATGGGCAGAGGGTGGGGTCTTCACGGCTGCAGTGGGGGGAGAAAGGCACACGTCGGGGTCCCCTCCGGGCATGGGTTGGGGGCACCTCAGGTCACAGGTTGGGGTCCCTTTGGGGCACAGTTTGAGGGTCCCTGCAAGCATGGGTTGGGGTCTGCTCTGGGTGTGGGGTGGGGGCTCCTCGGGACACAGATTGGGGGCCCTCCCAGGAGCACGGGTCCTTCTCCCCCCAGCTCTGTATCCCCACACAATCCTGTGTGCCCCATTCGTCCCCAGCCAGGGTCTCTCCCCCAAAATGTGGGGTCCTGGCTCACTGTGCTGCAGGGGATGGCTCAGAGGAGCACGAGGGATTTTTAATACTCCAGTGGATTTATGGAGCATGTCTGAGACACTGCTACTGTCAGTGCAAACCTCTTCCCACAAATCCCACTTCCAACACCAAAAGTTGTTTTTCCTAATTAAAAAAAAAAAAAAAAAAAAAAAAATTCCAAAAAACCCAAACCACAAACTCCAGAGTTTCCACATGAAGCTATTCCAGAAATGCTTCTGGCCAAAACAGCTGTGGATGGGGATCTCCCCAGCCTCACTAATGTGTGCCTGGAGAGGTGGGTGCTGCCTCCAAGCTCAAAACCCACCCCCAGGCACCCCAGGGGCCACCCCCAGTGACCCCACAGAGCAGGACTGTCCCCACAGGGGCTGTTTGGTGATGCCATCTCCCTCCTGCAAATGTCACTCCAAAATTGCCAAATCCGCCTTTTTTTTCCCCTCCCCATCCCAGGAGACACTTCAGAGCAACCTGTTTTTTCTGCAGAAAGGAAGAATTAAAAGTCCAAAGGAGAGCCAAAAAGTGATGAGCTGCTGGTGTGTGTTCCCCTCCATGCCCTGCACCCCTCACCCAACCCACCTTCCTGGGCATGTCCCATCTTTCTCTCCTTTCCCATGACAACTGCTTTTCTCCTTCCCTCTCTGACCATCCCAGATCTCCTCCTCGGGCCCATCAACATCTAGACTTGCCATGCCTCTCTCCATTCTTCCAGCTTTTCCTCTCCAAAAACAGGAGGAGAGACTCATTCATCTTCCTTTCCTTCTTCTAGAGAACCTGCTGAGCAAGATGGGGAAAAAGGGGTAAGTTTCTGCAGCAGATGGGCACCAACGAGGGAAAAAAACTTTCCAGGATGAATTCCTCATGTCCTTGGCACAGAGATAGGCTCGATCCACAACATCTAAAACCAGTGTCTGTCTGGAGCTGTGTCCTGTTGTTTTGACTAGGCCTGCTGTGAAACTCCTGATCTGTCCCTGTGCCAGGCAGTGCCAGCGACACGAGCTGTGTCGGGCTGTGACCAGTTGAGCAGAGGGGCCGTACGTGTTCTCACTGGCACTTAGAAGTGCCCTCTCAGTTTTGGGGGTGAGGGACTTTAGCACAGGACAGTTGTGCCTCAGTTTCCCCCGTGGTGCAGCACCCAGAGGAGAGGGTTCAGCCCAGGGTGGTGGCACCGGGCGGTGACAGCGGCGTGGCCTCGTGGGGTGGCCGCGGGATGGCAGCAGAACGTCCCGCGTGGATGGGCGGCCCCAGCTCTGCAGGGAGCTTGCCTGGTTACTCAGCAGGGCAGGGTTAGCAGCTGGTTTTCCCTTCGGTGAGCTCGTCACAGGAGCAGGGACTGGCCTGGCACCATTCCTGCCTGGCTAACACCCGCGGGATAACTGCTCCCCTCTGCCAGCCTGGCTGTGGAGCCAGCAATGTCCAGCAGACCTGGAAGCAGGTTTGGCCAAGTCCATTGAGCCCGTCCCCTGCACGTGGGGACAGCAGCTCAGTCCTGCCTCACCCGTGGGTCCCAGAGGGCAGGGCAGGGAGGCTCCCGTGTCCTGTGCTCCCCGAGGGGCACGGGAGGGAGAGGTGCTGGTTGTTCCTCAGCGGGCACAGACCGACCTTTCTCTCTGTTCTCCATTAGAGAAGGTGACACTGGACCCAGAGATAGCAAGTCCTTTCCTGATCCTCTCTGCAGACCACAGAATCGTGCACCTCGAAGAGCAATTCCAAAACCTCCCCCACACCCCCCAGAGATTCTGAGCTGGGATGGGCTGCCGGGGCTTCACGGCTGGGAGGCATTACTGGGAGCTGGAGGTCGGGCAGGGGGACAGCTGGGCCGTGGGGGCGGCCTTGGAGTCCGTGCAGAGGAAGCTTCTTTCTGAGCCCTTCGGAGCATTAAAGACTCGCTTGTCCTGCCCGGGGGTGTCTGCGTGCTGGTGTCCTGGCTGGGTGCCATGGTGACAGTGTCCTGCCTGTCCCTGTGGGCACTGAGGACACCGGAGTAATCAGCAGGGAAGGCTCTGGTTGCCCAGGCGGGTCTTTGGCGGCGCTGCACGGCTTGGTGTGGGGGGATGTGTTGCGGGGTGCAGACACCCCACACCCAGGAAGTCAGGGTGGAGACACGAGCCGACAGCGGTGGCTGAAAACCCCTGTAAAAACGGTTTTTAGAAACGAAAATGTGCAGGGAGGGGGCAGGGCAGACTGGAGGGCTGGAGGGAGGGCACAGCCTCATTTACCCCAGTTTTCCCATCCCTTCCCCTCAGTCCTAAGGCAGACCAAGGAAAGGCAAGGCAATGGGTCTTCTGCAAAGCTGGGTGTGTGTCCATTTTTAAGGCAAACAGCAACCCTTTCTCTCTTTTTCCCCTCATTTTTCCCAATTTTCCCGCCCCTTCCCCTCACGGCCCCGGCTGAAGGGAGGCAGCCGGAAACATGGCGGCAAAGCGGCGCCTCTACGGGGCTGAGGACTACATATCCCGGCACGCAACGCGCAGGGCGACAACGCGCCCCGCGCCTTTGGGATGCCGGGAAATGTAGTCCTCCCTCCTCCGCGGCTCTCTCGCCTTCCCATTGGTCTGGAGGCACGTCGATCACGGCCGGTGGGCGGGGCCGGGCCCCGGCCCGGCCGTTCCTACTGGTGGGAGCGCGCGCGGTGGGAGGGGGGGTTTGAAAAAAAACAACCCGCCCCCCGTCGCGCGCCGCGCGCTGATTGGCCGGGCCGCCGTTTGGCGCCAGCTTCGGAGAGGCCGACGGGTACCGGCTGGGGTCAAAGCGCTGCGCTGGCCTCTCCGCCGCCCGCTCCCGCTCCCGGTCCTGCTCCCGGTCCCGCTCCCATGGATCTCGCCCCCGCCGCCCTCCTCTGCCGCCGCCGCCTCCCGCTCGCCTCGCCCGCCGCCCCCGCCTCGCCCGCCGTCGTCAAGGCGCTCTTCCAGGACGAGCTCTCGCCCGTGTCCGACCTCCGTCTCAGCATGGAGCAGCTGGGGCGCGGGTGAGTCGGGGAGTGGGGGGGTGGGAACCCCCCTTTTATCATGACCCCCCTTCCTCAAAATAAAAAAGGGGGGCTCCGTGGTTTTTCTCCCCCGTTCTTCCTTCTATAGTAAGGGACCCTCTTTCCTCCCGCCGTTCCGGGGCCTCCCCCCCGACCCGTTCCAGGGCCTTTTCTCCCCCTTCCGGACCCCAAACGAGGCCTTGGGGGGCTCCCCCCACCATGTACAAAAAAAACCCCAAGGCCTCCAAGAGTCGTTTTCCTTCCGTTTCCTTCCCTCCCCCGCACTGGGGCCTTATGGAGCTTCCCGCCTCCCGGTCCTTTGCTCCCCCCGCACCCTCAGGGGTGTCTTTGCACCCAAAGCCCCAAGGATGTCTTTTAACACCCCTCTCTCAAACCCTCCCAATGTCTTTTACCTCTGCTCGGGCCTCCCCGTCCCCAAACCCCCTTCAGGGATGTCCTTTACCCCCCAAATCCCAACTGCGAGGCCTCAATGAACTGGAATTCGTCTCTTTCCTTCTCCTTCCAAGGATAAAGCCTCGGGAATCTCATCCACCCTCCCCTACCCCCCAAAAAAAAGGGAGGCCTCGTGGATTTCTCCTTCTCTTCCCTCCCCACCCCCGAATCGAGGCCTTGGGGGTCTCTTCATGCCCTTCTCCCTCCAGAAATGAGGCATTGAGGGCCTTATCCTCCCTCCTCTCCTTCCAAACCCCCCCAAGGCCTAAACCTGAGGCCTCCAGCCCCTCTTTTCCCGACCCTCCCCCCAAAAACAAGGCCTGGAGGAGCTGTTTGTCCCCAGCCATGCAGTTGCTCCATCCAATTCTGCCCTTCCTGGTCTTTTTTTTTTAATCCCATTATTTCTGAGTGGCTCCTGTTTTGCCCTGGCCCACTCTGGTTTTGTGTTTGTTGGGTTTTCCATCAGTTCTCATTTTCTGCAATCACCTGCTTTTAGGATCCTTCCCTCCTTCAGATTCCTGGGATTCCTGTAAACCATTGGCAGTCCCCTCGGTGTGAATTAATCAAGTAGCTTTTTCTTTTATTTAAGCGAGCTTCCATATGATTTTCATATCTCCCAGTGCTGGGCTTAAGTGGATACAACAAAATGTGGGAGGCAACTGCTTATAGAAATGGGTTTGAATTAGGAGTTTGGCATTTTTTTCCTTTGCAAAATCCGATTTAGAGGAGTGGCTGCCAGAGGGAGGAATGTTTTCAAACCCAAAAGGTGAAGCTTCAGCCCCGTGGGTGTTGGACCTGCTCCAGCAGTGAGGTTGTCCCTGTTTTCTGAGGACAAACCTGCTTTGTCCCAGGTTTTCCAAGTGGGAATGCCCTCATCTGGCTGATGATAAAGGTTCCAGGTTGTATTTGTTGCCTCAAAGAGCTTTTTAAAACCCAATCCCAAACTTGTCTTTACAGGCAGCGTGAAAACATGGAGCAAGACCCGGGGAGCAAGAATGGATTGCAAAGATCTTCCTCCTCTGAATCCACAGACTCAGGTATGGCCTTCCCAGTTAATAATTAATAATTAAGGATTGAAAATTAGGTGGTTTTCCACGGCTCCCACTGCAAGGCAGGGTTTGGATAGAGAGCCTTCCCAGCCTGCAGTCCCACCGTTCCCGGGGTGGCTCGTGGATGCTGGTGTGGAAAACAGGGAGAAGGTGCTGGAATCCCATCTCTGAACGGGATCCCCTGGAGCTCCTGCCCTCTGGAGAGAAAACACCACCTGTTTTCTCTCTCTAAACCCAAACTGGGCCAACCTACAGCAACTTTTGCAGCTCTACAGCCTTTCAGTGCAGACAAATGCAATGCTCTGCTTGGCTTGTGCTCATGAAGTGCTTCCTGTTCTTTCCAGTGCATTAAGAAGGGCCTTTTGACCACTTTATTTTTTTGGAATGAGCCCAAAATTTCTTTCTGGGAAGAGGTGTGACTAAGAACATGGCTTAGGGAAAAAAAAACCCAACCTAAAAGACTAAACTGTTTGTTTATTAAGCTGTGTGGGAGAGGCTAAGCCAGAGTATTCCATGTGACGGTCTAGGCAGGGCTGGGGGGCTTGTTTTTAGTTACTCCTGGTTTTCCCCAAGCACTGGATTATCCATGTCCAAATCCAGCCCTGTGGAGTGTCTGTAACCCTAATCTGGAGGTGAGGCTGCAGGTGGGACTTTCCACACGAGCTCCCCGTGTCCTCCTGTGGAAACCTGTAGCAGTGTCCAATAATCCCTGTTTCCTGGGTGCTGATCAGCAGGAATTCCGTGTGTCCTCTGCAGGTTTGGCTCTGGATTCCCCCGGCCCTGCGAGCTCCGGCGACTCCGTGGAGGACACGTATGTAACCACGTGTTAGACCTGCCTGGGGCACGTTGCATCACTGCCAAACCTGCCTTGGTGGGGCTTTTCCTTTGCTGCCACACGTGGGCCCTTCCCTCATGAGCTTCTCCAGGTGTTCCAGGGCTGGGGGTGCTGGGAAGGGTCCTGCCAGTGTCCCAGGGCACCGAGGTGTTGGCTCTGAGTTAGGGAGCCAGGAGCCTGAGGCTGCACCAACTTGCATCTAAATTACAGTTTCCAACATTTAAATTATTTTCTGTGCCTTAACTGGTCACAGAACCCCATGGCAGGGGGTGGCACTGGATGCTGCTTAAGATCCCTTCCAACCCAAACCATCCTGGGATTCTGTGTTGGCTTGTGCTTGGCATAACCCCTAAATATAGGGCTGACTTTTAATGTGCATCTCTCTTGCTTTTAGGTTTGAGAAAGCGATTCTCAAATCCAGCAGACTGAAGTGAGTACAATTCTGTTTTAAGCTCTCAGTGTCTGCTGTAGCTTGTGGAGTTGAGGGGGGGATGAGTTTTGATCATGTCTTTTAAAGAACACCTCGCAATAAATCTCTGTTCTTTCTCATTGCAGCCTTCGAATACCTTTCAGGAGAATACACTCCCTGCCAGTAAGTGAGAGTGGTGCTGATGGGCTGGAAATGCTAAAGGATTTAGCATGTTCCTGGTGGAAATACATTGCCTAACCTGTTAATTTTCTGGCTGCAAAGCCAGCTGCTGAGGGTGCTTAATGCAGCCTGTCAGAACTGCAGCTTGCACATTCTAAACTGGAGTTTTGTGTGATCATTGCAGCAAAATCTGCTGGGATCCAGCCCTGCCCTGAAGAGAAACCATTCAGATTCCCTGGACAGTGATGCTTTTCAGCCACTGGCACAAGATGAAAATAAGGAGAATGTAAGTGATTAGAGATTAATACAAATTGGAAAGACTTTGAATGTGTGGCTCCACCACTAATGATGTGTTTTGGAGAGAAGTTGACTGACAGGGATAGAAAAGCCTTCAGCCTGTAGGTGATGTCAGGAGCATAAATTTTGGATTGTGTTAAATAAAACACTTGTAACATCTTTCACTTGAAAACATTCGCCTTCAGACTGTTCCTGTTGGCAGCAGGGAACCTAAATCCAAAATGTCAGGTAGTTTTAAAAAAAACCTATAAGGATAAAATGATCCAAGCACCTCACATGGTTTGTCATTCTGGTAAAATGATTGTTTTCCTCCTTTTTAATTCAGGAGTCATTTGAGTTTAAGAAGCCAACCAAACCAGCTTCTCGTTGCTTCCGTGATGGAAGGGCTGGAGCACGGCAGAAATCATCTCCAGCTCAGATTGTAAGTTCTTGTAAACTAATTCTCACCTAATTCTTTGCTGCCCACTCTCTGGGAGGAAGAAAAATTGCATCAGGGTTCAAAGGCAGTGCTCAGGAGCCAAATAGAAAGGCTTATTTATCTGCCAGATAAGAAAATTTGTCTCACCTCTGGCTCCTGAGATGGCCAGAAATTTGAAATGTGGATTGTTTGGGGGAGGATAAGTCAGTGCAGAGCTGAGGTTCTGCTGCAGTAACTGAAGGGAGTGTGGACACTGATGTGGAATTGGAACTGATTTCACAATCACTCCTGTTGAGGCTGATGTGTTTGGAACAACAACCCCAGCTGTGCAGGAAAGGCTGGATTTTGTGTCCAGATGTGACACCCAGGGAGACAATGTGACCTTATTCATATCCTGTTGCTTGGAAAAGCAACTGAAAAATCATGATGGGTCCTTGCACAGAAACAGGAGGCCAAATGTTGTCTCCACTCCTGGATTGTGGCAGCCCTTCATCCTGCCAGTCCCTCTCTGTCCCGTTTGCTCCATGTGAAGGAGTAACCAGGTGTTCCCTGTGGTGCAGGAAGGTCACAGCGTAACTCTGGGAGGAGAAGGAACGTTGTTAAAGTTAAAACTGTCTTCCCTCAGATTCCCATGGATGAAACACCCTCGGGTGAGCAGGAGAACTGCAGGCCAGCCTTCCTGCAGCAGCATTCCCTGACCTCCTCTGAGAGCGAGGACGACGACGGATTCCTGGAGCTGCTGGATGACCAGGATTTGAAGGTATGTGCAAAGAGATCCCAAAGACAGCTCTGCCTGATGCTGCTGTGTGTCTGTGGTGCAGGTGTGTTCTGGCAGAAGTCAGTGTGCTCAGTCAAACTGCAGTAAGTTTAGGGAACCGTGGAATCCCAGAGGAGTTTGGGTTGGAAGGAACCTCAAAGACCATCCGGTTCCAGCGCCCTGCCACGTGCAGGGACACCTCCCACTAGGAGATGAGTTATCATCATCTTTTTCAACTCACCCTGTGGTACCTCTGTCTTACAAGTGCTCTTTCCTAGAGGGATTTGTTTGGTGTGTGAGCAAGGAAGTTATTTTGAGTGGGAGAACTGCATTGTGAGAGAGAATTATTGGAACAGTCAGCATTTTTCTTTAGACACTTGCTGGAAAGCTCAGAGGTGGCGTTTTCTTTGGAGCCACTTGAATAGAAGACTGTTTCCACCTGAATTTGAGGTGCTTAAAGCTCTGGAGGATCATCACTGTTGATGTGTCAAAGAACTGATGTAGCTCGGGTCTTTTGTTTCGCTGAGCAGCGGCCTGATAACGGAGTTACACCCCTAAAGCTGCTGTGGCAGCTGGACCCAGCTGGAGGGTTTGCCCCAGCTGTGCAGGAGCTGTTTGTGCAGCTGGGGGGCTGCAGGGGGGGTGAGCAGCAGGTGGGGTGACCCTCCTTTCTGCCACAGAACGACGAGGAGGTGCCGTCGGACGTGGCGAGCCTCTGGACCGCGCCGCTGGTCATGAGGAGAGCGGACAGTCGGGTGAGTGTGGCCCAGCACAGACTGCCCTTGGTCCTGCCACAGCCACTGCTGGCACCAGGGATGATCCTGCTGCCTCCTGTGTCCCTAAGGACAGAACAAAACAAGCCCTGGCATAACCCCTGCCAGTGCTCCCTTATCTCTGAAGCTGTTGGCCTGGAAGACTTTGTCGGTGTGGAGCGTTTATAGGCATTACATTTCTCCTTACACTTCACAGACTGTGAGGAAATCTTGACTTCCCTTATCAGAATCTTGTTGGCATAGCTGGAATTCACCCTGCACAGGCTCACCTGGAACGCTGATCCCCTGATAAGAGACTGGGAAGGGAGTTTAGACTCCAGTAAAAAGCTCCTTGATCTGCTGATAGATTGGCTGCTAATTGGTGTGGAGGTTCATCTTGCCCAGCTCCCCCAGTCCCCCCAGAAACAAGTGTTACTGGAAATGCAAAGCCTGAATAACTCAAATTACTATCCTGCAGTTGCTGTGCAGAGGTGGTGTCCTAAAACAAGGCAAAACCTGCAACAATCTGTAATCCTGAGGCTTGTTTATTTTCCAAGCTTAAAGCTTTGCTGGGACAACTCAACTCCTCTCCTTCCTCACAGGCCAAGCGGTGCCGCTTGTTTGGCTCTTCCTCCGTGTCCAGCATTGCAGGAAGAGCCACCCAGAAGAGGATGGAGAGATCCCAGGAGGAGAATTCCCCAGGGAAAAGCAAGAAGAGGAAAAGCCTGCCTGGAACTTGCGAGGACCCGACGGTGAGTGACTCAGAACCCAGTTTGGAGCAGAGAGTTGGCTGAGGGGGGATCTGATGTTGGTGTCTGGGTTATGAAGGTCAGCAGGAGCTTTTTTGGATGAGAAGTGAGATTTGGGGGAGCTGGGGCACCACTTGCATATCCTGAACCTGAGCTTTGCCCCAGAACAGCAGGGAGGCTGAGGAATTCAGAGCTCTGGAGTAAAGGCTGAGTTCTCTGTTATGGGAAATAGGGAATGGGATGTGTCTGCTGCCAGTGCTGATCTCTAACTGTGTCCTTCAGAGTCTGAAGGTGGTGAGGACCCAACCTTCCACAGCAGAGATCGAGAGCATTTTGGACAGTGACCAGAGAGACCTGATTGGGGACTTCTCCAAGGTAATTCAAGGGATTCCATGGCCAGGTGTTTGCTGGAATGTTCCCGTGGCCTCTCCTGGTGGGGGTGTCTCAAACCAGCCCAGTAAAGCCCCTCCCTTTACAGAGGCTTTGCTGCTGCTGCATAAATTTTGCTTGGTTGGACTTGATGATCTTGGGGGTCTTCTCCAACCTTAACCATTCTGTGATCCTCAAACAACTAGGAGAGGCTTTTGGTGAGAAGGGACAGGTTAGACACAAAGTGATTAATCTACCTACAAAATCCCTCTGGTGTAGGAGCCAAACATTAAATTCTGTCCCTGACTTCAAAAATTCTTAGTTTTAACTTGTCAGCAAAGTATCTGTCAGGGAATGAACTGCTGGATGCTGTGACTCACATCTGGATTTTCCCCATCCTGTCTGTCTTAGAGTTATTTACTTGCCACTGTTGATGGGAAACACCAGGATTTAAAATACATCGACTCGGACATGGTGAGTGCTCCAAGGAGAGGCAGAAAAATTCTTTAATGGGGATGGGGGGACAACACAAAAATGTCTGGGAACAACTGACCTCTGGTTTCCGTGGGTTCTTTTCTCAGATTGTGTCTGTGCTGACTGGGAAGTTTGAGAGCTGCATCAAGCAGTGTGTGATAATGGACTGCAGATACCCCTACGAGTACGAAGGAGGGCACATCAAGGTATGCTGACCCTGTGAGAGCAACCCAGAGGGGTCTGAAGTTGCAATATGGGGTCACTTGGCCCCCACGTGGGGCTGACTTTTATCCAGAGCCATGTGGATATGTTATCCTGGTGGAAGGTGTCCCTGCCCGTGGCAGGAGGTGGGAATGGACGATCCTTAAGGTCCCTTCTAACCCAAACCATCCTGGGATGCTGTTAACTGATCCTGAACATTGCTGCTTGATCAAAGGCCATGCCAAAGACACGAGATGGGGAGGGAAATCCAAGGAGCCACAGCCTCCAGGTGCTGAATTGTCCACCTGAACCAGGTCTTGGTCACCCAGAGCCAGTCCCGGACTCTGCGGTGTCCTGGTGGGGTTTGGAGCTGTGTTAAGGGAGGGTTCCAGAGCTCCTCCAGCAAACCAGGGTGAGGAAACCGCTCTTGAGGAAGCAGGGTAAGTTTGTTGTGTTCCCCCCTGGCCTTACAGGGTGCCATAAACCTCCACATGGAAGAGGACGTGGAGAACTACCTGCTGAAGCAGCCGATCGAGCCGGCGGAGAACAAGCGGGTCATCGTGGTGTTCTACTGCGAGTTCTCCTCGGAGCGAGGCCCTCGCATGTGAGTGCCCCCTGCAGAGGACTGGCAGCAGGAGCTGCTGCAGGGCTGGCAGCAGGGCTGTGGGGTGGCAGCACACCTGTGGGGTGGTGGCTCCACGGGACAGGAGCTCTGTCACCCAGCGGGGCTGCGGCACAGCCCGTGCCGGGCTCGGCCGGAGCGCTGGGATGTCGGGAGGGAAAGGGGGAAAACCAGTTCCCTGTGGCTGTGGGGGTCCTCAGCCCTTCCTGACGGGCAGAGCAGACTCCTGGGATCCCAGGGACGGGCAGTGTGGGGTGAGAGCAGGCTGTGGGTGTTACCTGTGGAAGGCAGGGTTGAACAGACCTTCCTGCCGCAGGTGCCGGTTCGTGCGGGAGCAGGACAGGCTGAGCAACGAGTACCCCAGCCTGCACTACCCAGAGCTCTACGTGCTCAAGGGGGGCTACAAGGATTTCTTCTCCAGATGCAGGGTAAGGAACTTCTTCCCAGGCTGTGGATTCCCATCCCTGGAAGTGTTCAGGGCTTGGAGTAGCCCCAGCTAGTGGAAGGTGTCCCTGCCCGTGGCAGGGGGTGCAGCAAGATCTCGAAGGTCCTTTCCAACCCCAACCATCCCATGATTGTTGTGTGATCTCTTTGTCACTGGGGCAGAGTGGTTTGGCTGGGGTGGCTTTTCTGTTCCCTCTCAGTGCTCTGTTCCCAGAGCAGCTCAGGTTTGGCTCTCTCAGCCTGTTCCTTCCCTCAGAGCTGTTTTCCTGTCACAGCTGAAAGGTTTTTCCACTTGTCTCTGAGGTAAAATATAAAAGTGATTTCTGCCCTTCTAGAACAAACTGTCACCGAGGGAAGGGATTTAAGGCTGCTCAGCCTGCACAGAGCAGGGGAGAAGACAAGGCTTGACAGTAATTGCTGGAGAACAAATGGAAACCTCAGGTCTCCTACAGTCCTGAAGCAGCAAAATTGGAGACCTGAGCTTGGAGTTTTCAGCCTCTGATTCAGACAGGGAAACCAAAGAACACCCCCCAGCTCTTCCCAGCACTGTGAGGGTGGGATGTCTCCTGTCACTTGGCTTTTGCTCCTGCAGCATTTCCATGGCTGGACTCTCCCCAGTGCTCCTGGGGTCTGTCCTGCTGCTCTGGCACAAGCAGGCCATGGCCTGACTGTCACCTCAGTCCCTCACACTGCAGAGCATCCCTTAGATCACCTTCCTGGTGTGTTTTCAGGGAGATGGGAGATCCCTGGCCTGTCCATGGCCAGCTGGGTGGGGTTGTCAGCTCCTTCCTGCTGGGATGGGGGTGTTGGTGGCACTGAGTGCTGCCCACTTTGGCTCCCCCCGGGGTGCTGGGCAGGCGGGATTTGGGTTGTCCCCGTGTGTTTGGGGTTGTCCCTGTCCCGGGGAGGGCTGACCTCAAGGTGGCAGCACGGCACAGCCGACAGGAGGCACCGGGAGCCTTCCAGTCCTGCCACCGGGAAAACTCAGCCTGGCAGGGAATTTGGGATGGGAGCTGTACCCAGGGGTTGGCAGCTGTGACCTGAAGATCCCCTGGGCGCTGAGTGTCCCGTGTGGAGCTCCCACGGGGAGCAGGGGGGTTTGTTCTGGGGGTGGTGGTTCCAGTGGGGTGCTCACCCCTGGGACAGCGAGGTGACAGCATCTCCTGTCTCCCCAGAGCTTCTGTGAGCCCCAGAGCTACCGCCCGATGCACCACAAGGACTTTAAGGAGGACCTGAAGAGGTTCCGCACCAAGAGCCGGACCTGGGCCGGGGAGAAGAGCAAGAGGGAGATGTACAGTCGCCTGAAGAAGCTCTGAGGGCTGCAGGGACCCAGCACGGACTGTCCAGCGTGGGGGGGGCCCTGTCCTGCCTCTCTCCTGCTCTGTTTGCTCCCTGGGAACTCCTGGAACTCGGGGCTCGGCTCTGGGAGCTGCCTTTGGTTACTTTTGTTACATTGCTTGGTGAAAAATGGCTTCTTGTGTTCTGTGCCTCCCCCGGAGCGCCGGGGCTGGGGTGGGGAGACACCCGTGGGGCCGTGCTGGGGCCTGGGGCAGCAGTCTTGAGGGGGTTTTAGTGCCTGGGGTTTTTTTAAGTGCTCGATTTTTTTATTTAAATACAGTCAAATGAAGCCAATACTGGTTGGATCATCGGGGTTCTACTCAAACCTGGCTTCTGCCCCAGGGCATCCTGCTGGTGGAGGGGTGGGGGGTAATTATTGTGCTCAGCTGCAGCTTTGGTTCCCTGTAGTGTTTGTGGTGAAGGAAAATGGGAAATGTCCCGTTCTGGCCCGAGGTTCCCCCCTCTGAGCCTTTGGAAGCCCACCTAAGGGGGAACTGCTTGTTCATAAATATCATGTTCACCTGGTTTACTTCAGGTTGGTTTTGTTTCATAGTCTCTTTCTGTAGTTTTAGAGGAGTTGGTGTTTTAAAGGAGGGGGAATTTCTCTGGGGTCAGCAGTGGGGTGATCCCAGGAGCAAAGCTGTTGATTTTCTGTCACTGCTGCCTCTGAAGGTGTGAGTTGTTATCCTGAAACATTCCCAGAACAGAGAGTGTGGGGAATCCTACAGCTGGGGGTGACTGTGGCCACTTCTCCCTCTGCCAGGAAAGGTGGGAAGCAAATTAATCCCTGAAGGAAGAGGAACTTCCTCGGCAGCCTTGGGCCCTACAGCTGGGGAAGTTCTGCTGTGCCAGCCCCAGAACTGCTGGGCTGCTGATTTTTGGGGTCACCTCAGCCCCTCCTCTTCAGTCCTGCAGCAGCCCAGGGGTGTTGGGGTGTGATGGGGGTGGAACTCCTCTTCCTCATGCACCAACTTGGGAGCATCAGGTGCCTGGGAAGCTCCCAGCTCTCCCCTCGTGTCCTGGTTGTATCCATGTCAAAAAACATTGAAATGGAGGTGCCTTATGTGGAGTTCTGACTTGATTTTACTGAAAATCTGTTTCTTGAAACGTGTTGTTAATCCTCTGGAGAAACAAAAGGGTAGACTTGGAGTTTTTTCTAGTTTAAAAAAAAAATAAATTGGAATTTGCTGTTTTCCCTCAAAGCTGAAGCCCTTGAAGGGGGAGATGAGGAAATGCTAAATCAGAAATGGTGGTTACAAATTTCTCCCCTTGGGAAATTTGGGAGGGCTGAGCTCCTGAGTGGGGGCTGTGGGGTGGGAGGAGGACAATAAGGTCCTAAAACCCCAAACACTTTGAGTCCAGCTGTCCCTGCAGCCGAGGCCCTGGTGCAGCTGCCCCGTGTCACTGCGGTGTCAGAACAAGCCCAGGGTGGTGGTTGCTGCTTTGCTGTGCCTTTGCTTGTTGCTTGCAGGATAAACAACTTCCAGAGCAGCTGTGGCTGATCCCTGGATCCCTGGAAGTGTCCAAGGCCAGGCTGGACGGGGCTTGGAGCAACCTGGGCTGGTGGAAGGTGTCCCTG
>JAWWES010000081.1:688309-708382 GCA_035583135.1 Lophotriccus pileatus | reverse complement strand
CATATCCTTCCCGACCGCAGCGAGCCCCGAGCTGGGGCAGCAGCGACCGCGGGTCGCACCTGGACTGGAGCCGCCGGCTCGGCGGGCTCCGGGTACCGCCACCGCTGCGGAATGTCCCGAACGCGCCGCCCGCCGCCCCTCCGATGGGCTGGCGGCGGGCGCGGCGCGGCGCCGAGTGGCCGAGGCTGCCGGCTGGCCCCGCCCCCCCGGGCGGGCAGGGTAGTGGTGCGGGCGCGAGGCCAGCGCGGCGCCGCTCCCGCCTCTCGCCGGGCCCGCCGGGCACAGCCGCTCCCGCCGGGCCGCTCCGACCGGCGCCGCCCCGCGCCGCCCCGCGCCCCGCGCACGGTAAGGCCGCGGACAGGGGGCTGCGGGCGGCGGGGACTCGCCCTACTCCCCTCCCCGGGGCGCGCTGCGGGCGCTGAGCCGTGGCTCCGGCCTCGGCCGTGCGCGGGGGGGGCCGGGCGGGCAGGGGGTCGGCGGGGCCGCGGGGCGGGGGGAGCCGCGCACGGACGGACAGAGGGAGGCCGGTGGGTCCCGCCGCGTCCCGCAGCATCTCCCGCGGGAGTTGGCGGAGGAGGCGGGCGCGGCCGGGGCGCGGCTTTGTTGCCGGCAGGGCGAGGCTGGGGGTGGGGGGGCCGCGGTGGTCCCGGGGGAGCCGCCGCTTCCCAGCGCTGCTCGGCGCGGGATCCCTCGGGATGCGGGGCTCCCCCACCCCGCACCGCGGCTCAGGGGAGCGCCTTTCGGGCAGGGTGACGCTGCGTTTCGCTGCTCCGCGCCGGGACGCGCCGAGGTTTCCCCCCCGCCGGGCCCGCCGTTGGTCCCGGCTTTATAAGGCCGGGTGCGGGTGGGCGCGGGCTGAGCCCGGCTCGGGGGTGGGTGTGGCGGCCGGGGGGATGCGCGGAGGCCTCTGCTCAGTCGTGGCAGGCTCGGCCAGAGCCAGAAACACGCGGCGGGCCCGCTTTCGGGATGAGCAAACCCCGGTCACAGGGTCAGGAGCTGCAGGGATTACACGCGTGTTCGCTGCGGGGCTGCTGGGAGCAAGTTTGACCTGAAAACCGTGAAGTTTCTTGGTGCTGAAGATGCTGCTCTGCTGCCACGAGCCGTTTCGGAGTGTATCCTGGGAGTAGGCTGTGTGTAAGCTCTCCCTGTCCTCCAGGGGTGTGTTTAAAGCGTGGTCTGGGAACATATCAAAGGCCTGATCTGTGAACGTATTAAACCCGAATTTAGGTGTTGGGGTCTCTTTTCTTTAAGGGCTTCTTGATCTCTCTTACTTGGTTGCTCCCTTTCTTCTATCTTTCTCTCCCTATCCTTCTGCTCCCTTTCTTCTATCTTTCGCTCATTTATTTTAGCTTTTTTTCTTAATGTTTTTCTTAGTTTTAAAGCTGCTCTCTTCTGTTCAACGAACCACGTTCTTCCCAGCTTACGATTTCAGCTGAGAGGCTTCTTGAATAACATAATAGCCATGCAAGTCCTGCTCAGTGTTTCAGGGGTGGAGTAACGAGCCTTGCTCGGGGCCTCCTGCCCTGTGTGTGATGCTGCTGGAGCTTCATTTTGTAAACTGAAGGGACTGGGCTGTGCTGGAGTTTTACAACTTTAAAGCTTGTTCAGTCTTTGCCAGGCCTTGATTGTTGCATCTGGTGTGTTTTACTGTGTTATATCTACAAGGTGCTGCTGCAGTTTGATTAACTCTTCCTTTCTTTGAGAAGGGCAAACTGTAACTCAGAAATATTCAGCTTCACGGTAGAATTATGATAAAGGTGATGTTGGCTGGACAGACCTGTCTGTTCATTTTACTCTGTGTCTTTTTTGGTTTTTCCTTGCAAGAACTGATGAAATTGTTGGTTATCTTTCCAGATGCTCTTCTTAAATTTTTATTTTTTTTTTTTTAAATCCTTTTTGTCCTTCTTGCATCAAAAGAGATGGTCTTTCTCAGTTTGAAAAAGAAGCTTAACCGACTTGCTGTTGCAACAGCAGCAATATCCTGTGCCTTTTGTTTTCTTTGGTGATAATTACATGTTAGTGACAAATAATAAGCTAGAAGGCAGAATAGCTGATCTGTTTGTGGCTGTGATTGTTGACTCTAGAGCTGAAGGCCGTGGACGTTAAATCTGTTTTTGTGTGTCTCTGCAGCGATGACATCAGGGAAATATCAGCTCATACAAAGAAGTGTCAGTGGTTGGAGATCCCGGCCCTGCGAGCCCGGTGTTGCCATGGGGACACTTTGTGGGTCACCCCCTCGTTCCCCCCGAGCCCTCGGAGGGTCTTAGGAGGGGATTATGTCCCAGAGACTGCTGAAACCACCTTGGACTTACCCTGGGGAGTGTCATTTCAACATGGGAATACTGGTTCTGAAGCGTTTGGGATTAGTGTGCTTGTACCTCCCCTTCCAAGGACACCGGCAGCTAAGTCAGGGTTTTAATTACCAAAGCATTGCTTCAACTCTTCTGTCATGATATTAAACACCCCTACACCTCCAACAGCCTGAGCAGCAGAGTCAGATTGGGTTTTTGGAGGGGCAGAAGGTGGGGCTGTGTGGAGGCTGGGATGTGATTGGATTTCCAGTCTTAAGCTCGTTATGCGAAGTCTGATGAGTGCTCAGTTTAAACAAATGAGTTGCATGTTTCTTCTGGTAAAAGGGCTGACACAGCCTTTATTTTAGGGAATGGAGCTATAATTATATTTGAGGTCCCAACCCCTGTAGTATTTTAGTGGTTGCCTTACTTCCCTAGAAACAAATCCTGTTTAATGGCTCGGATTCATCTGAGTTCCTGCAGAGTTCAGGTCTGGTTTAGACCTATTGCTGTTAGCACAGGTCTTGCTCTGGTGTGCCTCCAGCTTAAACTCACCTCCTGTTTGCTAAACTAATGATCTCTTCAGCTGAGAACTCAGCACTTGGACTGAGTTTGTCTCTGTGCACCATGTGTTGATGTGCAGACTTCCAAGTTCTGGTACACACCAAACTCATGACTAAGGGAAACCACTGGTCAGACGAGGTCCAAGTCTGTCAGGGTGAATTCAAGCTACTTGCAATTCAAATGAAAGTGATGGCTACTTAAAAGCCAAGTAATGTGTAACTATACCTTGGTTTGGCCCAGAAAAGCCCCAGTTCATTTATTTTGCTGGTCCAGACACAGATTGGAAGATAAAATTCCAGTCTCCGCTGAGGATGAAGAGTTGAAGGCACATTAATCATGGTGTTGCTGCCAGTCTGATTGTAGACAACAGAATGACACTTTGTTCATGTGCTTGTGGAATTTCAAAGGCAAACTGAAGGAGCTGACACTGCTCTGGAAGGCAGGGGTTGTTTCCTGGAGCTCCCTGTTTATTCTTCCCGTCCCAAGTGAAACAGACAGATCTCCTGCTTGGCCAAAGTGTCTGTGTCCACAGCAACTGAACTGATTATCTCTGGGCTTTGCTGCTCCTGGAAGGCAAGTGAAATGATGCTGCTCTGGGGATGAGGGGCTGCCAGGTGGTTCAGCTCCCAGAGAAAGGGGGGATGTCCTTTGCATCAGGCTCTTGGGGAGGCGGTGTAAAAGCAGAGCTCAGCCCAGAGGAATAACTCTGCAGGTAGGCTGGGGCAGCAGAGCCCTGTGGGGTGGATTTCTGCAGCCTCCCACAGCTCAGAAGCCAATTTCATGGCCTAGTGTTCTGCTGGTGTAAAAGAATTTCTTGTGGGACGGAAAGGTCAGTGAAATCAGCTGCTGGGGATGTTATGCAGATTTGAGCTCGGTGGCGAGAAGAATGAAATGCTTGTGGCTCACACAGTGCCCTGTGTCGCTTCTTCATCGAGTTTTATGTTAGAAATTATTAAATATCGAAGTTATTCGAAGTGACTGGGAAATCTGACCCCGAAGGATTATGAACAGACATTGGTGTGATGCTCTGGGGCTCTTAAAAAATCCACAGGGGTAGTGCTGAGGGTTTGTCCCTTAGTTAGACCCCTCTGATGAAGTTACTCAGGTGTGTTGCCACACAAGCCCTTGTTTAAGAGTGCTGGAGAGCAGAATGGTTGCAGTTGTAGAACACAGGAGGCCCCGTGTGAATGGGAAGTGTGAGTTCCTCCCTGGGTGAAAAATGGCTGTGTATGTAAATGATGGTGTATTCATAATGCACATTCCTCCCTGGAAGTGTCTGCTGGAAGGTGGGAGGATGCTGGGCTGTTTATTCTGTTCTCCCCTGGAGGACAGTGAGGGAAGGGTCTGATTTCTTCCCTCACACTCTTAGAAAAAGGCTATTCCTTGTTGCTCTTTTAATCCTTGCCTTATTTTACTGCTGTTTTGTGTGGCAACTGCTGAGTTAGTGGCTCCTCCAGGGAGTAGCAAGATCCTAAAGTTGAGATAAAGCTCCCCATGTCCCTGTGATTTGGACAAAACTAGCAAACAAAAAAAAAGAGTGGTGGTGTCATTGTTGAGGGGGTTTGTGTAAGGCAATAGGCCCTGGATTAGCTTTCCTTGGCCGAGGTTGGATTTCCAGCTGTAACTCTTCCCGTGAGGAGAGCTGAGCCCCGAGTGGCTGTGCTGGCAGGGTGGCAGGTTTGATCCGTGGGTGGGAGGGAGGTGAAGTGTCAGGTGTGTCCCCACACCGGTGACGTGACACACGCGGCGTAGCCGGGGATTAACGCGGGATGAGCGGCTCGCTCCTGCTATCGGGCTACTCATGTGGAGCTGCGGGGAGGAGTATGCAGTTAATCACATCCATTAGCATGATTAAAATCCTGATTAGCCTGTGTCACTCACTCCCATTTTCCACCTACGCTTCGCCCCTTTTTTACCCGGTGTATTTGCAAGTGTGAGAGGAGAGGCCGAGACGGGGCAGGGTCCGACTCTGGGGGTGGTCACCGTGATTTTAAACACATCCAATCCTTCTGGGCTTTGTGTCGTCGTACCAGAGCTCTTCAGAAAGCTGTGGAGCTGCTGTCTGAGCAGAACATCTGCAAAATCAGCCCTCCAGAGCTGGAGGATCCTCAGCAGGACCGTCGGGAATCCAGTTGAGCGTGAAGTCAGCCTGTCCTGCTCGTCAGTCAAGTGCTCAGGGCTTGCTGATGTCTCATGTCTGCTGGGTACTAAAGCTTGAATTTAACACCTCCATGCCCCTTTGCTGCTGAATCTTGGTGCTGCCACCTTCCCTCTGGTGGCCTGGGCTAAAACGGGCTGGAGAGCCAGCCCAGTGATGGAATTCCAGGGAGAAGTGACCAGTCTGAGGTTTGAAATTGAGGTTGGGGAAACAGTGCCTCAGCTGGTTGGATCTTGACAAGAAGTAAAAAAAAAAAGCCACAAAAGAGGTGATTTTTGTGAATTCCTCTGTGCAAAAGCTCTCCCTTTTAAAAACGTTACTGGTTGGGGAGATTCTGTGCAGATTAAAAGTGGATCTTTTTGGAAGAGCAAACTTCTCTGAGTATGAGGTCATACACTTCCAACACATTCCCGCCTGGGAGTGAGTCATTGTTCCTTTTGTAAAATTGAAGGAGAGCTACATCATCCCCAAAAGCTGTTTTTTTCAGCTGAATTTAGGGTGTTGACACTTGCTTTAAACAAAGTAAAGCTATGGGAGCGTTTATCAGGGAGTTTCAAAGTGTGTTTACACACTCCGGGGCTGCGGCTCCCGAAGTGCTCCAACACCAGCCCAATTCATCCCTGGGAGCGCAAACCCTCGGCTCTCACAGTGAGGATTGGAGCAAATATAGCCATGTGATTGGAGTGATGTTTGTGAAATGCTTAAAATCCTCTGAAAGGGGCCGAAAAACATCCATGTGCTCTTACCTGGTCTTATCTCTTCCCCCTCCCCCTTGTTTCTGGTGCTGACTGTGGTGTGTGTGACTCCAGCTCTTTGCTGGAGATACTCTGACAGTTTGTCCTTCCAGGAGTTGATACTGAGGGTTTGTTTCCTTATTATGGCTTTTTTTTTCCTGCACCAAAGCTGGTTTGAGGCTCCATCCTTCCTCCACCTTGTGGTTTTTTATCAGGTTGTTGTGCCAGCACTACCGTGCTGAGAAATGGGTTGGTGCTCAGGTGGGATTTCTGCAATTATTTTTGGAAGCTGCATCAGTTCTGTTAAAGGGGAAGTAGGAAGAACTGCTTGGAGAAGAGGGTGCCAAGCACTCATCAAACTCCCCAAAAGATGAGATGGAGAAACACTGTTGGTGGGGTGAGTCAGAGCAGGGCAGAGCATTGAGGCTTGGGGTGAGAAAGGCCACCCCAAACCCCACAGACCTTCCCTGGAAAGGCTTGAGCCAGGATCACGGGGTGGTTGGGAATGGAAGGGACCCCTGGGGATCATCCAAGATCTCCCTGGAGCTCCTGGAGCTCATCACAGAGGTGCTCCAGACCCCTCATCAAAATCAGACCCCTAATCCCAATTCAGTGTTCTTGTGTTTGGGGTTCCACCATTTCAGTTCCCCAGACCTGAGTGCAGGCAGTAATTAGGGTACAGGCAGGAATTAAGCACTTGGAACTTCCTCTCAGTGTGTCTGAAGCCCAGTCAAATTAAAACTGCTAATGGTTAGGTGTTTAAAAAATGCATGGGGGTTACAGGAAAAGTGTCAGTGAAGCACAACTTTCAGATTTCCATCAGCATCCTGTTCATAGTGCTTAATTCCTGCCTGTCAGCAGGAATTAATTAATTAATAATTAAATCCTACAAATATCTGTCTGCACTGAGATTCCCTTTCTGGGGAACTGAAATGGTGTTATCACCAAACACAAGAACACTGAGTCTGGAATGTTTCTTTTTCTTAGAATCCAAGACTGGTTTGGGTTAGAGGGACCTCAAAGCCCCCCCAGTCCCACCCCTGCCATGGGACACCTTCCACCAGCCCAGGTTGCTCCAAGCCCTGTCCAGCCTGGCCTTGGACATTTCCAGGGATGGGAAATTTTGGGTGTTGCTGATGGGGGTTTTTTCCTCTCCTTTTTTTGTGTTTAACCTCAATTTCTGACCTGTCAAGGCCATTTCTCTGTTGCTGTTTTATTGTGTGCTCTTTGAAAAGATGCCCCTGTGCTTATCTGTGCTGGTCTTAGGGAATCTCAGAAGAGTTTTTCTGCTGTCCACGGATACTTTCTCTACTATTAATTAGGTAATTGGACACTTCAGAACTGGGAGAGCAAGGACAGAAATCCCCCAGCAGAGGCTCTAAATGAGGCTCTGCAGACACAGGAGGCAAAGAATGAGACAAAGCCCTGAGTCACTCTCTCTTCCTTCCTTTGGGCTGCTGTGGTGGGAGTGAATCAGAGCAGTTATGAAAAGGGTTCTGGATGTTAAGAACTGGATGGTTCAGACTTCTTAGCAGGAGCTGTGGGTTTAAGTGATTTAAAGGTGCAGCAGTAAATGAAATATGTTGTGTTAGGACCTGCTGTTGGGTTCTTGGTGTGGAGCTCCCGATGCACAGCTTCACTTGACCCTGAGTGAGTTAACCCTTAACTCCAGCTCCAGGGTCACAGCTCAGCCAGGACACAGAGCTGGGGGAGAGAGGCCAGAGGAGGCACCAAGAGGATCAGAGGATGGAGCAGCTCTGCTGGGAGGAAAGGCTGGGAGAGCTGGGATTGCTCAGCTGGAGAGGAGAAGCTTTAGGGGGAACTGATTGTGGCCTTTCAGTGCCTGAAGGAGCTATAAGAAATATAGAGAGAGACTGTTGACAAGGGGTGGAGGGACAGGACACAGGGAATGGCTTCCCACTGCCAGAGAGCAGGGAGAGATGGGATATTGGGAAGGAATTGCTGGCTGGGAGGGTGTGGAGGGACTGGAATGGATTTCCCAGAGAAGCTGTGGCTGCCCCATCCCTGGAAGTGTCCAAGGTCAGGTTGGAGCAACCTGGGCTGGTGGAAGGTGTCCCTGCCCATGGCAGGGGTGGCACTGGGTGGGTTTTAAGGTCCCTTCCACCCAAACCAGTGTGGAGTTCAGGATGCTGTGAGTGTTTGGTCGTTCAGCACTTGCTGGGTGTGATTCCAACGTGCTCCTGCCGAGCTCTGCAGGAACAGCTCCCGAGGGTGGAAGTTTGTTCCACCTCCAGCAGCACAGCTGGCAAAGCTCAGGGATGTGATCACCAGGATGAGTCGTCAGTGAGGTTTAAATCCTGCATTAAATGCTTTTGGGGTGATTTGCCATGACCTCTGTCACCCGTGTGCCCGGTGGTCCTGGTGGGGACTCTGCAGGGTGCTGTGGGTGGCTCAGGCTCTGTTTTATGCAACAAATTTGCATTTATAGATGAGACTACAATGTGTGTCACCTGCAGAGTTAATCTCTGCACGGTATCTTTATGCTTAAAGCATATATATATCTATATTATTTTCTCTAGGCTGTATTTTAACCTATTTAAGCACTTATGACACGAGAATTAAAGGATATTTCCATCTCGTGTTCTGAGCACTGGATTTTTTTTTTTGCTTGTTTTTTTTAACTGGGTTTTTTTTTTAGATAAAATGTACTCTTTTTTTGCATTGGGATTTGGACAGAGCATGTAGGGCAATAGGATCAAGTGTCACATTGGGGATTACATATTTGTCCTGGAGTGACCCTCTTAGGAGCTTGCCCTGGTGTAATTGGTGAATGAGTGGATTTATAGGGATGTATATCTGCATTAGCACTGGGTTGATGTAACTCGAGCTGATTTGCTTTCGGTCCAATCTATTTTCAGCTCGGGAATTCACTTTTAAGCAGAGATGCTATAATTTGCCTAAAACTACCATTTTTAGGCTTGTGCTTCCCCCTGAAAGCAGCGGTGGTTTTACTGGGAATTAAGGGCTCTACATCTGAATGCGGGGGAGTGTTTTGAGGCATTGCCTGCTTGCTGAAACCCAAATTTTATCCAAAAAGCTGCATGTCTATTTGACCTCTGGGTATTAACGGTGTTAAAAAAAACCCCTAAAATACCAACACCTTGAGATGGTTTTGTTGCATCAGTCGTTGTGTGTTCTTAGAACTGTACCAGCTCTTTAACTCCTGGTGTTCTGTATCATTTTGATGCCTTGTGCTCCTTTGCTGGCAGCTTCCAGGACAGTTCCCTCTCCCAGAAGGGACAAACACAGCTGAGTTGGGGAACTCAAGGAAACTCCTTTCCCCTCCCAGCTCAGTTTTCTGCAGTGAAGGTTTTTAATTTGCCAAATTAGCAGTAATTGCTGGTCCTGCTGACAGACTTTCCCCGTGGGCACATCCTCCTGTGCCTGTCTCTGAACACAGCTCTGGGAGGTTCCTCCTCACCCTGCTTTTCTCTGGAGACCGGAATTCCTGCAGGATTTTCCCGTTTGTCCACAGTGAGGTCCCTGCCCTCTGCTCTCTGCTGGCAGCAGCTCCTGGAGTCACCTTCAGGTAGTGATGGATTAGGAGCTGGTTGGGATTCACAAAGGCCTTTTAGTTCTAGAGCACTGATTTGTTATAGTTTCCTTAATTACTTCATTAATGAGCTGGTTTTGTGCCACGGGTTTTACTCTGCTCCCTTCCTTCTTCTCCTTGTTCCTCCCTTCTTTCTTCTGCTTTTTCCTTCCTCTCCTTGTTCCTTCTCCTTCCTCCTCTTCCTCATTCCTTCCTCCCCTTTTTCCTTCTTTGTTCCTTCTCCTTCTCTGTTCCTCCCTCTCCTCCTTCCTTCTCTCTGTCCAGATCTCCTGTCTGTCCTACCCTGTCCCTTGCTTCCCAAATCCTGTTCAAGGCCATCTGATTGTATTCAGTGTAGGGTAATTTTCTTTTTTTGCTACAAAACCCTTTCCAGAAGGCTGTTGGAGCACGGGATGGGATCCAGTGCTCCCAGAAATCCTGAGTGGCTGGCATCAGCTGACGGTGTCTTGTTTGAACATACCACAGACTTGATGTTTTTTCCCCTTGGGGGATTGACTTCCTGTGATAAAAGGAGATTCCCTTTTAAAGCAGAGCTGCCTGGTTATATAATGAGAGGAGGAAACGCTCCAGAGGTGACACTGGGAGAACGGAGGAGTTATTTTGGTGACTGACTGTTAAACGGGAGAATAGAAAATAACTCCAGAGGGTCCCGGTAACTTGAGTCCTCCTGGGAAAGTGAGAGCAACACATTTAAGGAATTAAGTAAGGGAGTGACCAGGGCAGAGCAGCGGAAGGGAGGTTACAGTAAGGACAGAGTTGTCCAGGATTCCTCTTAAAGATTTAACTCTTTCCAGACTTACTTCTAATCTCCTCCATAAGCTGCTGTGTCATTGCCACACGCTTGTGTCTTCAAGTCTGAACCTCCCAGGGCTGTTCTGGCCTTTGCTTTTTCAGCTGCAGCCAAGAACAGGCGTTATTTTTTGATTTCTGTGTGTGATTTTCTGTGTGTGTGGTTTTGTCTGTGTGTCCCCAGCAATGCCAGACCAGGGAATTCCTTTCCTCCGCCTGCACTTTCTGTTCCCCCCTTACCAGGATGGCAAACTCACCACGGACTGTGCAGTAATCAGAGTGAAAACTGGCTTTTAATGCTCTTGATGGGGCAAAGTGGAGGTTTCCAGGGGCAACCACAGCTTCTCTGGGCATCCTTTCCTTTGTCACCTTTGTATCCACACGTGGGGAGTGGGAGGAACACGAGTTGTCCAGGAGAAATACTCTTGGTGCAGTTGGGCTGTGATCTTGAAGTAGGACCTAAATACCCATTTATGACCCCAGAACTCCCGTTCAGAGGGTGTAGATGCCAAGACCAGGTTCCCTGGTTTTCCCTTGGATCCCACGGACAAGGTGTCCTCTGGCAACGGGCAGTGCCAGCTGCCTTCCCTGAATTTTGATCCTGGAAGGGCTCTCAGCTGCTTTTCATCTGGGATATGCCTGTAAAAAACTGTGGAAAATGCCCCCAGTTGATCAAAATTAAACTGCTTTTCTTCCTTCGAGTCTGGGGTATGTTTATTTGCTCTAGTGTGTAATTTATCTGTAGACTTAATTTCCAGCAGCCAAAAGTGCTGACTGTGCCCGTGGCGTTCCCCAGATGAAATTCCCTGGCAAGCCTCACCTCTCCCAGGATGGTTGTGAGGTGCTGATGTAATCAGATGTGAGCTCCACGGGAAATTATACAGTGCAAAGCTGGCTCTTAATGTCTGTGTGGGGTTAGAGTGGGTTGGGTGTTTGGTGTGTTCTCACAGGAGGTGTTTGTGGGGTTCAGTAGCTCTGCTTTTGCTCTGGTTTTTGATTGAAGAGGTGGAGGGGAGCAGGATTCATGGGTGCATATCCTTAACATCTCATCAAAATTTCACTGGGGCTTATTTTGTCAGCTCTATTTGAATAATTCAGCGTTGTGCTGAAGTAATTTTGTGTGTGTGTGTGTGTGTGGGGACACCACAACAAGTGCCTGAAAATAGTTAATCCAAGTTGAAATGCGTAAGAGCATCATGACTGTACAACTGTATAACCCCCTGCTTTGCTCTAAATAGTTGTTGTGTTGCTTAAAAGGAACTTCACAGCTTATAAATTGAGGAATAAAATGTAAACATGGATTAGGAAATGATCCTCTGAGAGAGAGAAGCAAAGCAGAGGTGGGCTCTGGTGATGAATATCTTGTCTCTCGCAGGGATCACCTGGAGCAGGATCATGTTCCACACCGAGTTTTTGACCTTTCAAAGCAAGGTCAGTTACAAAGTGCCTTGGAGGACCTGCATTTTGTCCTTAAATTGGTTTAATTTTCAATTTAAAGATTGTAGGATCTTGCTGTTCATGAAACAAGCTTTGGATTAACCTGAAGGATGTTCCTGTGATGTTAGAGAGGTCAGACTACGAGGGAAGCTGAGTATCCACCAGCTGCACTTCTTGACTGATAACAGGCTTTTTCAAAGCAGTTTTCTTTCAGCAATCCTGTTAATGCTTTGAATTCAAGCCTGAACTTATTTTTTTGTCTGGGATCAAAGTAACAAATACAAATAATTTCACATGAGCAGCAGAGTGAGGTGAGTCAGTTGTTTTGATATGTTTTAAATCAGTGGGGCAGGATTGCACTCCCCACTCTGGAGCATATTAAAAATTAAAATGTAAGAACTACAAGAACAGGTCAGGAAAAAGGTTCATTGAGGGGCCCTTCAGGAGCTTTTGCACCAGCTCTGAAGTCTCAGCAAGTGCAAATAAAAAAGGTTATCCCTGGTTACCAGTGTTACCTTTGTCCTCACACCTGAGGCATTCGGGGCACACCAAACGCTCTCCTCTCCCTGCTTATCTCCTGTGGGGGGTTTTTCTGATAATCTTTCAAAGTACAGGAGCTGTAATTTTAGGTGAATTGCTTTCTATTGCACTTTTCAGAAGCACAATACCAAAGGAGAGGGGGTTGTGTACTGGGAGGAGAGTTTTCATCTACTAAACAGGGACGTAGGCTGTGTTTTATGACTAAAATCTTATGTTTTTAATCTGGAGATTGCCTGTGGGTTGTTCTCTCTCAGCTAGTTTTTACTAAATTACTTCTGTCAGTCTTACTAATTGATTTTTAAAATATATTTTAAAAAAAAAGGCAAATGGAGTGTTCTCAAGGTGCTCAGTGGGTTGAGTGGATTCAGGGCAGGCTCTGGCTCTCACGTGTCCTTCGTGGAAGCTCGGGGTTAATGAAGTGGCTCATTCATTCAGTCTGGCTGAGGCTGCACATCCTTGGGTGAAAGGCAGAACAAACCAACCACGGGGCTGGAACTCTCTGAAGGCTCTGAGCTTCCCTCTGGACGGCGAGCTGGGAACGCACAGCCCGTGCCTGCCTGGAGATCTGCGGGGTTTGGGCACTGCACAGGAGATAATCAGAGGTTCTTTGGAGTCCCAGATACTGCAGGGCTTCTGGCTTGTGTCTTTGTTCTTTGTTTCTCTGCTCTGGCCGTCAGGAAAAGCCCCTGTGCTGGCCTTGGTTTTGGTTCTGTTTAAACTGGGATAGGGCAGGGTTAGTGGGATATTGGGAAGGAATATCTGGGAGGGTGGGCAGGCCCTGGCACAGGTTGGGCAGAGATGCTGTGGCTGCCTCTGGATCCCTGGAAGTGTCCAAGGATGGGGCTTGGAGCAATGTGGGATAGGGAAGGTGTCCCTGCCCTTGGCAGGGGGTGGAATGAGATGATCTTAAGGTCCCTTCCAACCCAAACCACTCTGGGATTATATTTGGTTTTATCCAGCAAGTTTCTTGCATGAAACACAGAAGCAGCTCCTGGAACGAGTCCAAGGTTGGAATGCCTGGTTAGGGGAGGATGGACAGACCCCATCTTGCTGCTCTTCCAGGGTTTGTGACTCGTGCCCTCAGCCCTTCCTGAAGTGCAGAAGGTGACCCCCTGTGCCCGTGGGAGCTGTTTGGGTGCTCCTGCCCCTCCCAGGAGTGGCGTGGGTTGGTGTGAGGGCTTCCTGCCTTGAGGAGGGAAAAGAACTGGGATCTCCAGCTCGTGAGCTGTGGAGCCACCCCTGAGAACGGGGACTCTGTGAGTGCCTCGGTGTCCTTTGAGCTTGATGCTGCCTGTGCTTGTTTCATATTTGTGAGTGTATCTGTGGGATCAGCTTCTTTGGAGGCCTGGAAAGGATGGGGGACTTACCTGGAACACTCTGGATTTTTGTCTTAATCCATTGCCAACACCCTCAGACAGGTGGAGCTTCAGAACCTCAAATGCTGAGTGAAGTCCAGTGTGGAGGACTTGGCTGTCTGGAGCCCAGGAACAGTATTTGGATTTTACTGGGGGAAAAATAAAATGGACTGTAGCCTCTACTTTATATATAATTCCCCCCTCTCATTCTTCAGCAGCGCCTTGTCCTGTAACAACCTTCTCTCCCATCCTGGCTGATTTGTCTTTGTGTTCACCCCGAGGCCAGGTAGGGGCAGTTCAGAATATGTTCCTGTCACTTGTGGAGTAAATGCAAAGTAGAACTCAAGTGATGCTGTAAAATCTGGAAGTATTTCTTCTTTCAAACACCAATGGGGGGAAAAAACCCAAAAACCTCGAACAAAAAGCCCCTCCAGAATTCATCCCCTCATGACTGTAATAATTTGGGTCAAAAAATTTAAAAGTGCCTGATAAATCTTGTAAATCTGAAGAGGTGGAAATGTGGGAGAAAAGAGGGGAAGTACCGAGCGCTTTTGGAATAATAAAGCGGATTTTTCTGCAGAACATATTCTTTACTAATTAATCTGAAAATGGAGCAAACTCAAGTAGAGCAGCTTGTAACAAAAAGCTTTTTACTGGAGTTTGCTGCTGGGAATGATCTCATCAGCTGGGCACTGTGCAGTGCTCCAAGAGTTTGCTGGAACAAAGGGGTGCTGCGTGGGTCCTGCGGGACGTGTGGCCTGGGGGCAGGTGGGGATCCTGGAATGGGATGATCTTTAAAATCCCTTCCCACCCAAACCATTCTAATGATGAGCTGTTACAGAAGAGTGAAAAAAAAACGTGCTCCCAATCTTCATTGAGAAATATCATTTTGGTCTTAAGGTGTAGCCAAGCAGGACTGAAATTAAAAATGACTTAACAGGGATCCTTGGCTTCAGGGGGTTGTTTTCTGTTTTAAAACTCATTCCCCTGTGTTAAACTCAGCTGGCTCTGCTTCCAGGGAGTTTCTGTCTTGCCAGAGTAAGAGCTGGAGGTGTTGGAGCACTTGTTTAACATTCCCTGTGGGTGACTGTGTCATGGATTCAATAAAAACACTGTCTCCTGTGGGGGGGTATTTGGAGCAAACCCCGAGGTGTTCCCTGCTACCTGTTGATAACTGGTGTGTTTGTGCTTCGTGCTCCTGTCTCTGCATCCCCTGGCCTTTCAAAAACCCACGAGAGGGGAATCCTCCTCCCACCACCACTGCAGTTTGGGTGTGAGATTGTTGACTTGCAGCAGAAATTCTGGAAGCAATGTGACTTTCTTTAGTAGTGCAACCTGCTGGAAATGATGGGGGGGGGAAATGCCGCGTGTTTTCCACCTGTTTCTAATTTTTAAAACTATAAAATCGTTGCTTTATTTATTGGAAAACCTACTTGTAGTAAGAGCAGAGCCTGGACATTCAGGTGGCATGATGCTCGTGGGGGCTGACACTCCGTATCTGCCCCTTGCCGACGTGCCAGAAACACAGCGAGGCCGATTCATTCCCAGTCAACTTTCCCAACCAGCAGTTGTGTTGTTTCATTGTCCTTTCCCTTTCTCACCCTGATAAGCCTCTCTGTTGTCCTTGGAGGCGTCGGGAGCCTCGTGCTGGTCCCAGCCCAGGCTGCAGGATCTGTGTGCAGGGGGGGCCAAAGGGTTTGGGGGCAGCTGAAGCTCAAATGTTTTTGTTCTTTCAGTTAACAAAATGCTGAGAGCTGTAAAGGCAGTGGAATTGCCTGTAAGACCGTGTGTTAGGCTTGCCTTTCCTTGTGGTTGCAGTTTGTCTTTAAAATCGTGGCAGCATTAATTAGTCACTTCAGGGTCACAGCAGCTCCTGCAGGTGGAGGCAGCAGGAGTGAGGAATTCATGGGAAGGGAATTAAAACCCATCTTGTTCCATCCCCTGCCATGGGCAGGGACACCTTCCACCAGCCTAGGTAGCTTCAACCTGGCCTTGGACACTCCCAGGGATGGGGCAGCCACAGCTGCTCTGCCCAACCTGTGCCAGGGCCTCTTCACCTTCCCAGCCAGGAATTCCTTCCCAATATCCCATCTCTCCCTGCCCTCTGGCAGTGGGAAGCCATTCCCTGTGTCCTGTCCCTCCATGCCTTGTCCCCAGTCCCTCTCCAGCTCTCCTGGAGCCCCTTCAGGCCCTGCAAGGGGCTCTCAGCTCTCCCTGGATCCTTCTCTTCTCCAGGTGAGCCCCCCCAGCTCTCCCAGCCTGGCTCCAGAGCAGAGGGATCCAGCCCTGGAACAGCTCCAGTTCCTCCTCTGGACTCTCTCCAGCAGCTCCAGGGCCTGATTTTGGGGGTCCCAGCCCTGCAGGGGGGTCTCACACCTCCCCATATCTGATGGCCTCAACACTCCTGCTTGTGTTTGGATCTGGTTTAAGGAGCAGTCTCAGAGCTTCCCTTGTGTGTCTTGGCCAGGAACGAGTGAGAGTGTGGATAAACATGGCAACAGCTGGTGCCTTTTTTTCCCCCCCCTTAATGAATCTGAGCTGAACAGTTTTAAGTCCAGATTAAAAGTGGGGTGGTATAATTATTTTTTAATTGGTCTGTGCAGTAAGAACCTGTGCATTAAAGTGCAGAACTCTGAATTGCAGCCACTGCAAGGAATAGAAATCAGGTGGAATAAGTGTAGTGCTGGAAATGAGTTTTATTGGCATGTCTGCAGCATTTCCACAGGGGAATTTTTTTCATTCAGTTGTAATACAGTATTTTATTAATGCAGCTTTTGATTTCTGAATGTTTTTTGAGGTTTCTAAGGCAGTGAGTCTGCACTGATTGAGTTGATTGTGATGAGAAGTAACACATGTAGTGCTTGCAGTCCTGATGGGCCAAAGGCTGCTGCTCTTGCTGCCTTTTCAGAGCAGGAATCGCTTTCCTTGATAAGCACAGAACAAGGATCTGAGAAAACAGTTCCAGCAGCTCCCTTAGTTTAGGCTGTCACTGATAACACAGGCAGGATAATTCTGCTCCTCTGCTTTCCCAAAATAAAACAGGCTCTGTGGGGACAGAGTCTTGGGAGATGCTGAGTCTCTCCCTTCTTTATTTTCCCCGTAGTTCCTCTCCGCTCTGCTTTTTACTTAACTGTGATTGAAGTTGCAAAAACGCAGCAAAATAAAAGTGCACAACTCTCAGGGGGACCTTCTCACTCTCTACAACCATCTCGGGGCAGGGGGGCCGTGGGCTGGTCGGTGCCAGCCCTGGAGCTCTGCAGGGAATATTTGGGATCCTGTGTGCGCTCTCGTGCCTCGGAGCTCGCAGCAGTTTGCTCCTCTGCTCTGGTTTAACTCAGCTGTCTGCACCTTGTTGTAACCTGTCAGCATCTGAGGAGGTTCTGAGGCTCCAGCCTGGCTTTTCACGCTGGGCTGAACAAATCTGGTTTTGGAGGCGGTTGCATAACGGGAAGTGTGTGTGTGTGTCTTGTGTTCCAGTTAATTTTCTGTTTGCTTTAGGAACTTGTTGTCTTTAGAAACCTTAATTACTCTTCTAACATCTGAAGGGTTTATGGGTTGCTTTTGCCCTGAGTTTTCTCAGCAGTGACACCGTGTTTAACATCCCTGAAAGCCCTGGGTTTGCCTCAGAACGTGTGAACGTGTTCCAGCTCAGACCGAATGTTTAGCCACAAAATGCCTTTGGGTCTTGTTCTCACTGGCTGGGTTTTCAACCCACCCTTAAAAAAGGGAAACTTAGCCCTTGCAGGCTGACCTCTTTCTTTGTTTGGGGGTTTGTTTTCCAGTCTGAGTCCCAAAGCCTTGGGCGAGGTGGGTTTCTTTGTGCCGTGGGAATGTGATACCCGAGCTAAAAGGCGAGGAACTAAATGTTAATGATCTTAAGCCTATCTGGCTGCCCCGTTCTGACCTTTATCTCCCGTCTTCCCTTTCCCCAGGTACAGGTATCGCTTTCTGCCGGCACTGACAGAACAAATCCACTCGTGGGTGCTCTGATTTTAGCTGGAAATCTGAAATGCTGGTGCTGTGTGATGAATAACGGGAGGATGTTTGTTTCCTTTTGTTCCCCTGCACCCTGTTAATGCCCAAATCCTGGTTTCTGGGATGGAGGGAGGTTGGTCTGTGCTGGAGATCACTCAGACCTGACCTAGCAAAGCTCTGCCTAAGCCAAGGTCCCAGCTCTGCGAGGTTGTGCCTGCAAAGGGGAGGTCAGACGACGTTTTGAGGCTCCTCCTGAATTTACCAGGAGCATGTGGGATGTTCCACAGGTGACTCCTGCCAGGCTGGGATCCCAGTGAGGTCCTGACAAAGTGCTCACTGACATTTCAGAGGTGCAAGGCAGCAGCTGCTTTGGTAGTGGGAGACTCCAGAGAATTAGTAGGGAGTGTTGGTGATTTCCAGTGCTGAGGCAGCAGCAGTCACGTGTCTGCAGGGGGGCAAAGGCTTTTTCTGCCTTTCTGCTGGTCCATGCTCATGGTTTTGCTCTTGAGACTCCAGAGAGAGTCATACTGATGATGCAGAGGCTCCAAAGCTGCTGGATTTTCGCAGAGGAGAGCAGGGGTTGCTGTTTGCTTTGCTGTGTTCCTCGGTGTGCTGCTTGTGCTGCTCTCTGGTGTCGCTTGGAAAGCAAAACTTGCAACCCTCTTGGTGACTTCTGGTAGTGCTGGGATGGTTTATCTCGGGATATTTCCTCTTGCAGTCTTTGGCTTAGGGTGGAAGTCTTCTCCCAGACACTGGTGGGTGCTGGAGTGGGACCATTCCCAAGGTGCAAAGAGTGGCACGTGGCAGTGCAGCCCTTTCCTGCTCCCTTGAACTCAGCTGTGATGCTGAAGCTCCAGGAGGAGCTGCCTTCCCTCCTTCCTTGCCCATGGAGGCCATCAGTTGGCTCAGCAGCCTTTCATCAGCGATCAAGTGACATTTGAATAACCAGAGCTGCTTTTTCTCCGTGCTCTCATCAGAGGGTTCATTAGTGTTGAGCCCCAGCTGAGGCAAAACAGCCACTGGAGGAGCTTCACTCAGTGGTTTTGGTCGTAGTTAAGGCTTGACTCAGGTTCTTGCTGCTCCTTGTAATGTGTGTGCAGCTGGATCTTTATGAATGTTACTTCTCCAGTCATTAAACATGCCTGTTTGTGGCCTGTGCTGCCCCAGAAGCCGCAGGTTTTTGGCTAACACTGGCTGAGTGTGGGTGCAGGATGGGCTCTGACAAGTAAAGCATCTGACAGGAGTCACAGTGGATCTGGATTGATCAGGCAGAACAGTAGGAATAATTCCTGAATTCTTAAACCCTTTATTTTTAGATGGAACTCTGCTGGGCTGAAGGCTTTCTGTTCCCTGAATTGTTCCAAAAATGAATATTTCAGGGGAGAATTAAACTTGAATGCGAAAGACGGTGTTTTTTATGCATCAGTGTTCACGAAGGAGCTGGTCAGAAATCACTGTTCTCCTGAAATTTGCATGGTCTGCCTCCAAATAAGAGCTGCTCTCACCAAAACTACTCATCCACACGGGAAGCTCGAGGTGCTGGTGGGAATGCAACTGGGAGAGCTAATTTTAGCTCATTCAGTCCTGTGAGCAGCAGTTCTTCAACTGTGAAAAGAGACACTTCAGCCTTGCTTAAATCACTCTCTTTTTTTTTTATTGAGCTCCTCCTGAACGTACTTTGCTGTTTTTCACCAAGGGCATTTGCTGCCTTGGGTTTTCTTGTTGGGGTTTTTTTTTGTGTGAATCTGGATGTTGGTGTTAAGTTCTTTTTTTCTGTTTTAGACACTTCTGAAAGATCTTTGAATGTCTTTACGCTCCTGTCAGAATCTTTGATCTCAGCCTGCCCTGGGTGTTTCCAGGCTCTTGTCTCTGCACTCTGGGTGTGGAGGGCTCTGTCCCACCCTCCCCGTGCTCCTCTGTGGGGCATTAATCAACCAGAGGGCTCTGGCTGCTCAAACTTATATTAATTAGGTGACTCCCAGCCCTTGCACTGCCCAGCCTTTCGGAACCCTCCAGGAAGGTCCTTGGCTGGTCCTTGACACCGGTGATTTGGCAATCCATGAGTCACTCTCCCAACTTTCCAGAGTCATTGCACGTTGTCTCCTTTTTGCCAATTGCTCCTGACACCCTAAAATCCGTGGTGCTGTAAAAACAGCTCCTCCTGTGCTGCTGCTGCCTCGCTGTCCGACTGCATGAACCTCACGGGGCCGCAGCTCTGTCAGCCCCCAGCGCCGCAGAAAAGCTTCCCAAAGTCTGTCCTCTCTGATGAGGATGAAGTGTGGATGTTGCCAAAGAAGACCTTCCTTTTCCCGTGTGCTGCCTGGGATTGGGGAGAGCACCATCTCCTCCTGCCAGACTGGCCTGAAACCCTGCCTGGAGTTCAGGAATACTTCCCTAGGAAATCCCTCGCTCTTAAAGTGCGGTGGAATTGCAGCTTGTGTTTTGAAGACTCTTTAAATTATTAGTCTGATTTCTCCTGGGAGAAGCTCTACTCAAAAGCCTGGAATGAAATCTGGAAGCAGTCTCTTTCAATCCCACGATCACTGAGGTTGGAAAAGAGCTCCAAGATCGAGTTCCCTCCTGTGCCCATCCCCACCTTGTCCCCAGCCCAGAGCACTGAGTGTCACTCCAGGCCTGCCTTGGACACCTCCAGGGC
>JAWWES010000081.1:643132-662210 GCA_035583135.1 Lophotriccus pileatus | reverse complement strand
CACCCCGCCTGGGCGGGGGACTCCAAACCTCCCTGGGCAGCCCCTGCTTGTGCTGCTCAGCTAAAACCACTCAGTGTCATAAAGTCAGAGAGTCCCAGATGGTTTGGGTTGGAAGGGACCTTAAAGCTCATCCCATTCCACCCCCTGCCAAGGCCAGGTTGGACGGGACTTGAAGCAACCTGGGCTGGTGGAAGGTGTCCCTGCCCGTGGTAGGGGCTGGGACTGGATGGGCTTTGAGGTCCTTTCCCACCCAAACCATTCCCCTGAGCCCTCCCCAGGCTGGGTTTATGTTCTGGCCCAAGGTTGGCTGCTCCAGTGTTAACAACTGCTTTGATTCCCTGCAGACTCTCCCGCCTCTGGCCCCACGGTGGTGGAGAACGGCGACCACGGCCTGGAGGATCATCGCACAGGTACGTGCTGGGTGTCCTGAGCAGGCACAGCAACTTCTCTGTGTGTTGTCAGAGCACTGAAGCTTCACCAGGGCCAAAGGCATCTTCTTTTTGAGTCTGATTTCCTCCCAGGGGGTTGGGTTTGGTTAATGACCGTTTCAGAGGGTTTCTGATGGAGTAAAGCTGCATTTTCTTTGGAGTTCAAAGGGGCTCATTTGCCCAGAGCCTTGTTCTGAGGGTGGTGTGTTTTTATCCATGGTCAGTGCTGGGAAGGCAATGTCCAGGGCTCTGATAAAAATGGTTTTGTAGTGAGTCCATAACACCCAGAGCTGAGCTCTCCCTGACCCGTGGCTTCTGCTGTTCCCCATGAGACCAACAGTGATTTTTGTCCAACTCCACCATCCTTTTGGTGCAGTTTTTCTTCACTGCCATGACCCTGCTGAATTCTGCATCTTCTCCTCCCACCCCAGACCCCCCTGCTGTAAACACCTCCCACACCTCTTTTAGCTTGTCTCAGGTGCCAGCCAGGCCTTCTGGATCTTGTTCTGTAGCATTAGGATGGTTTTGACTGCAAGAAACTCGTGACTGAAGTGGAGAAACATTTCAGACTTGTGAGGAACCTGGAAAACAGTTGATCTTTCCAGTCAGCCTGATGTGCTGAGGTGGTGTTGATGTTCTCTTAGTTGTAGCTAAACTTTGCTTCCCTTTAAGTCTTCTTTGCCGTGAATTCCAAACTTCCAACCCATCTGTTTCCTTCCATGGTGAGGACTCTGTGGCATCTCTCTTTTCTTGAGATAAAATATTCCAATGTCAGCTGTCATCCTGACATTGGTAAGGACTGTTTCTTTGGTCTCTCTTGTCATGCCCTCCAGTGCAGATCATTGCTGGGACTGTTTGGGTGCTCCCAGCATTGCACCCCTCCTGATCCATAGGCATGGCCCCAAGGGAAAAAAGTAATCAGGAAATAATGGGGAGTGTCTGGGAGAGGGGAATGAATTAAAACAGCTCTCTGTTATAATTCTCTTTAGAATGTCAGAGTTTGATTTAGAGTGTGAGTGAGTTTCGTGGCCTTATTGAGGATGGGAATATGAAGATTGATCTTTGTGCTTAATTTGACATTGTAAATTCAGTCAAGATGAAGCTGTGCATCTTTTATCATTTAAACTGAAATTAAGGACGCTTCTGAACCTTCCTGAGGATGCTTCCTCCCTCTTTTTTGATACTTAAAACTGAAAGGAGGTAGAAATAAGATTGGATTTGTGATGCTCATGCTCTGGGTCTGACTAATTAAATGCATCGGCATTTTTGTATTGAACTTCTGACTTGTGTTTTAAAAAACCCTTTATTTGCTTCGCTCTTGCTTCGTGGGGGTTTAACTCTTCACACACTAAACGTTAACAGCTTTGATCAAAGATGCTTTCATGTGTCTGAGGCTTTTTAATTTATTAATACGTTCCCTCTTTGTGGGGTGGAGTTGGATCTTTTTTTTCCTCTCGTTGGAATCTGCCTGAGAGCGACATCAAAGTGCCGGGAGCGGCACGTCAGAGCTCAGGAGTCGTGGGCATCAACTTAATTAGGCCTTGCAGAACAACAGAGGATCCACATGACACGGTTCCTTCACAGCCTCTTCCCCCTGCCCCCCTTCCTGGTGCGGTGCTGAAACATCCCTGCTCATCCAGCAGGGAAAAGGAGGGATGCTGAGTTTCCATCCGGGTTTTCCGAGCTGGGCAGCTCTGCAGGAGCACCTGGAGCAGGTCGGGCCATGGGTGGTGCTGCCTGAAGCAGCCCTGGAGGCCCTAAGCCACTCCAAGTTGTGGCTGGCTTATTTCCAGCTGGATCTGTTCCCTGGGCTGTGCCTGAAAGCTGGAATGATTTTTTGGGATGTGGGACGTGAGCCCCGTGCAGAGGTGGGAGAGGGAGGGCTGAGGAAGGTGATTCTCCAGGAAACCAACATTTTTAAAAGCTACAGAGAGAGCTTTAAAAAGCAGAACTGGGTTGGAGTTGGGTTGCAGAACAGACTCCAAGGAAAAGGTGTTGTGGGGCTGTTGGAGGACACAAATGTGCCTCTCTCTGGGCTGGAGCACTGGAAGCTCTCCTGCACTTTTTTGTTCACTGATCAAATAGAACGAGGTGATGATTTGATATAATGGGTTGCAACATTATCTGCAGCACGTGGGGTGTGTCTGCAGGGCTTGGAATCAGTCAGGGCTGAAATCTTGGCAGGCTGTGCAGCCTCCAGACTGATGCCCTGCTCCAGCATCCCCTTAATGCAGCACGTGGCAGAAACCCAAAACTCCTGGCACTGGGGGGCAAACCCTCGGGTGGTGCTGAGTTCTGTTGGGTCTGGCAGTGCTGTTCCAACCATTCCTGCAGGGCTATGCCCAGGTCAGGGGTTTGGGTTCCTGGCAGAGCTGAGCTTTACGTGACCACGAGTGCCTGGCTTGGGGGGGGGGGTGTTTTTTGGGAATCTGAGAGCTGCCTCTGGCTTTGGGTGCTCGGCACACCGACTGCAAGCCTTGCTGTTAATCCAGCTCTTCCTTATAAGGATAAATGGAGCAGTTGGAGCAGCATTCCAAGGGAAGGCAGGCACAGAGCTCGGGAATCATTAATAGTGTGTAATTCCTGATGGCATAAGGTGCTGAGGGAGGGATCTTTGCCGTGCAGAGGTGAGGCAGGGCTTAGTAAAACTCTGACAGCAGGTTTACACCGGAAAATAACGTGGGTAATTTTCGATGTGCAACTCCTCGTTGCAGGATATTTGCCTCGAGTTCAAAGGAATTCTATGTTTAAAAATGAAACCCAACCAAATTTCTGGCCACAAATCCATCAGGGATGATCCCCTGGTTTAATCTGGGTGCCCCTTGCCCCAAGGTGCTGCTCGCTGTCGTGCTGGCAGGTGAGAAGCACCCAGGGCAAGTGTCCTGACTCCGTGTCCATGCTGCCCTTAGCTGGGCTTCCCGTGCAATTCTCACATCCCAGATTGGGTCCCAGAAATACTCTGGTGTCCTCGGTGCAAATTGGGCTCCCAAGCAGCATCCTGAGCTCTCCTGACCCCCCCGGGTGTCCCTGACCTGCGCTGAGCACGGCGAGCTCCGTGTCTGTCACCACAGAGACACCTCCAGACACTCCTAATAGCAGAATTCCACGTGTCTCTAAATGGCTTTTGGCAAATCTCCTGGCTGCACTAAATGAGGTGTTGCTTGTTGAGCAGTGTGTGCTACCTGGATGTTCATGTTTACTAACGACTTGCGCTTTCTTGCCCCTCTCCCCGTCCCCTTTCCCTCTCCTCCTTCTTCTCCTCTCTTCTATTTTCTCCTCCTAGAAGCCTAGACTGTCTCCTAACACTGGGGCTGCCACTGACACAAGACCAGTGTCCTTTTCTACCTGCCATTACACTTCTAAAATCTCCAGCATTTTACAGAGCTCTTGCTTTGCCTCCTTGGAAGAAGCCAAAGGGTGGCCGTGCTGGCGGCGCTCCATCCTCCTCCTCCTCCTCCCTGTGCTCTGCAGTGCTTGTCGAAACCTCCCTCTCCTTGTGTAAGCACAAACGTGCATGATGTTCTGAACTGCACCATTCTGGTTTTCAATCATGGCTCCATTTTCCTTTAAATTTGATTCCTCTCCATCTTTCATGGGTGCTCGGCCACAGAAGGGCGGAGATTCCGCACGGTGCTTTCCTAGCGGATGGGTCCACCAGGACTGCAGCTCCTTCCCCTCCTCCCCACACTCACCACAGCCTTGTAGAGTCCCTGCCTTTTATCCCTGCTGCCTTGAAACCTTCCCACTGCAGGTTTTTATCTGCAGTAATGTTGTTTTCTTCGAAAGGGGTGTTTCCAGATCGTAGCACTTACCAGACTTGAGGAACAGATTAGGGGAAACCACCTTTCCTGAGGTACAGGTGGGTCACCTCTGGTTCCTGAGGGGTGGATTAGGGGGTTTGAGCACTTGCCATCAAGTGGGAATATAAAGGAAAAACAACCAACCCCAAATTCCTGCCTTAGGAAGCTGCTTGGCTCTTGTACTCCTTCCCAAAAGCCCTGGAAGTAAGAAAGGGAATTGCCTTTCTTTAACTTCACGCCTCAGGCTTCCTTTGGGGAATGACAGCCTTGGATGGGATTTTACCTGCCACGAGGAATAACAGGAGAGAGACTAAATTGTAAAATCTGCACTGAAATAATCCTGAAAATCTGCAGCAACAGCAGAAGGAAGGGGGCTGTTTTAATCTAAAACAGAGCTACAGGAGCTCAGCAGAGGGTTTGCTTCGAGGAGTCCCCTCCCTCAGCCACCCAGCCAGCCTGGATTTATTTAAATGATGATTTTTCCCCCCTGAGAGGCCTCCCACCTTCCCCAGCCGGGGTGGCCGTGCCCAGGGCTGGCACCCCCTGTCCTGTGCAGCAGGACCTGACACTTTTCTCCTCTCCTTGGGGCCAGTTTGTTGCTTTACCCACCACCCAGGGCCTTGTTTAGTAGCTGTGACATCCTTGTGGTGCCAGGTTCCCAGCAAGTAGCACCAGTGGCTTCTCTTCTGAGGTCAGTAGTGGTTGTTTCTGGGAAAACTCCATTGCCTGGAGTTGCCAGGTCCCAAAACTGGGCTCTTCCCTCTCTGTGCCAGCCTGGCCAGGACACCACACAGTTCACCAAGTCATTTAGGCTGGGAAAGACCTCCAAGATTGTGGAGTCCAAGCCTTGAATCCTTCGTGTTGTTCTTTCCTCTCGGGGGATTTTTGGTGTCTGTGGCCATGCAAGGAGATTGTTGTATTCTTGGGTTTACTTCTAAAGACCTTTCCATAGCCACTTTTTTGTAAATGGGGTTGATTTTGGAGCAAGGCAGCATCCCTTTAACTTGGTTCCTCAGCCATCCTTTCTCACCTTTTGCCTTAACTCTCTGTGCCCTAGAAATAGAGAATAAATGATAATTGCCAGAGGGACGTTTTCAGACTGAACTGTAGAAGGCTCCAGGTTGTCTGAGAGCTTTATTGAAATGCAGTAATGCTTTGAATCCTGGCTGGAGGGCAGTGTGTGCCCCTGGAGCCGCTGGTGGCAGAGTGAGGTGGGCAGGGAGTTGGGCCCCCCTGGCTCGGTGGGATGGGCTGGAGGGGGCTCAGCAGAGTCTGGAGCCTTCCCAGGACTGCTCCTCCAGCCCCAGCTTCAGTCCCTGTCTCACTGCAAGCACAGACAGTTCATTCCATGTCACCCCCACTTTGTTTTCCACCCCCACGTTTGCATCCCTGTTTCTTTGGAATGCCATCAGGTTGGCTCGTGGGCAGAGGGAGAGCTGCTTGTTCCCTGTGTCTGGGGTGGTTCTTCCTCCCAGGGCTCACCCAAAGCTGTGCCACGTCCTGGCTGTGCTTTCCCTGGGCTGGGTGGGACGTGGGGGACGTGGAGGGTCCGTGTGGGATCTTTTGTCTCTCCCACAAACTCGGTGCAGTGACTGATGTGCAGCAGGGTGTCCATCTCCCGGGGCAGCTTCTCTTCTCTGAAAGCCAGGCAGCCACCCAAAGTGTTCCTCTGTTTAATTTCCTGTTATCCATGCTTTTCTCCAGTCCTTGGAGATGATCTGTGCCTCTCCTGTACTAAACCTCCCTGTGCTTGAGTGCTGTGTGTTGCCACTGCTGATTCTGGACCACTGGTTGCAATGCTCTGTATGACTGAAGCTGTAACTGCTGTCGAATAAACCACCCTAATAAACGTGTCAAACTAACCTCTGCAGAGTGGTTCTGTGCTGAGAATCTCCTGGGTCCTGCTGCTTGGCCCTGCCTGGTTCCTGCAGGAGCTGCATGTCTGGATTAACCACTCCTGAGGTGCTGCTGGAAGAGGGGAATGGCTGGAACTGGAATCGTTTGCTGCCTGGGCAGATGCTTGGGAACATGTCCCTGGAGAGACATGGGTCTGATGGATGGGCTTCCCACTGCCAGGAGCAGGGTTGGATGGGATATTGGGAAGGAATTCCTGGCTGGGAGGGTGGGCAGGACCTGGCACAGGTTAGGCAGAGAAGCTGTGGCTGCCCCTGGATCCCTGGGAGTGTCCAAGGCCAGGTTGGACGGGGCTTGGAGCAACCTGGGCTGGTGGAAGATGTCCCTGTCTGTGGCAGGGGGTGGCACTGGATGGGCTTTAAGGTCCCTTCCCACCCAAACCATCCTGGGATTCTAAAGAATCAGTTTGCCTAATTTTCATTTAAATTTATTATTGCCACGTGGTTTTTTTTGGGGGGGGAGGAGTGGCATGAAAGTGCAAAGAAGGAAAAGTGCTTTCCACAGGGGATTGGAATAAAAAGGGAGCTGGGGTTGGATGAGGTGGATGCTCATTTCCATGCTGGACTCACAGGGTACTTAAAAACCTACCTGATTTTGTGAGGATTCATGGAAAAATGACATCTGGGGGGATCCACACTTCAGTGTTCCTGAGGAGATGATGTATCCAATGGGAGCATTCGGCTGCCACCTCAGCTGAGGTCCAGCCTTTGCTGCTTGTTATCAAAGCCCCTTTTGCTGGTGAGTTGGGAGTGCACAAAGTTAAAATACCCCAAACAACAAAAAAAACCTACAAGAAACTGACAGTTATAAAAAAAAAACCCCAAAACAAAACAGCACAAGGAACCCCCTAAAAAATTCCTTCCTTCTGTTCAGCCTTTTGTAAGCGGGACACTTCCAGCCGGGCTTTTTTTAATTAAAACTACTTTAATTAAAGCTGCTTTTCCTCTTTTACCTGCCTGTGTATTTCCCTCTGGGTGCAAGTTTTTAATTTGCAGAGGCTTTTTGTATTTTCTGGGCTTTAAGGGAGAGCTTTTCAGGCTGCCCAGGACACGGGGCTGCACCAGCCATGGTCACCAGCGGGGAGTTCACGTTCCCCGTGGCTTCGGTCTAAAAAAAGCAGCCAAGTGAATAATTGAGCAGGTTTGGTGAGTTCTGTGCCGGGGATGACTCAGGTCTGTGTGCTCTGTGTGTGTCCCTGAGCTCGGGGTGGGGGTTTTCAGGCTGGGGATGGATGGGGAAGGTGAGGTGGCAGCTGGGGGGGGGTCTCTGGTCCCTGTGAGGACCCCAGTGGGGGACAGACCCTTACACACAGGTTGCCCAGAGAAGCTGTGGCTACCCCTGGATCCCTGGGAGTGTCCAAGGCCAGGTTGGAGCAACCTGGGCTGGTGGAAGGTGTCCCTGCCCCTGGCAGGGGGTGGAAATGGGATGATCCTTCAGGTCCCTCCCAACCCAAACCATTCTGGGACTCCAAGATCAGGTAAATGGTTGTTCAGCACAGGATGCAGCTTTGAAAACAAAGAGCCCCTGCCATGCCCTGGGTTGGTGAGGTGACTCAGGAGATCACCAGGGCTCGGATCTGCCACTCCAGTGCACATTTCTCAGCACAGCTCGTCTGCAGTGCCTGGTTTAATGGACCTGAGGGAGCTCCTCTGCGCTGGGAAGGTGTTGGTGAGGCGCAAACAATGGCTCTGTGAGTGCAGGCGGTGCCTTGCAGCAGCTTGGAGATAAAACACTGCAGATCTGGGCTAAAAGTGGTGTGTTTGAGAACTCCCAGTCCCTGAATCCCTGGTGAGCATCTCTGTGAGTCAATAGTCGTGTTCTGTGTGGGAGTGGTGGGGATGTCCGCTGACCACGGTGATGGAATGTGGCCTAAAAGATGGGAATCTGTGCTCCCAGCTTCCTAAATCCTTCCTTCTGTGACGACTTTGGATGTTGTGGGCTGATCCCACAGCGTGGGCAGCAGGGGAGGGGGGATTCTGTCCCTCTGCCCACTCAGGGGAGACCCCCCTGTGATGGTGGTGCGACCCTGGCACAGGTTTTCCAGAGAAGCTGTGGCTGCCCCTGGATCCCTGGGAGTGTCCAAGGCCAGGTTGGAGCACCCTGGGACAGTGGAAGGTGTCCCTGCCCATGGCAGGGGGTGGCACTGGGTGATCCTGACGGTCCCTTCCCACCCAGCCCTTGTGGGATTCCGAGATCCTGGGCTGTGGCGGGATTTGGGAAAGCTGGGATGAGGAAGGGAAGAGCTGGGAATTAGGATGCAGGTTTTTCAGGAAGTTTTCAGGTTTTTCAGTGCTGTTCTGCCCCCAGTGTCACCCTGGGCCCCCAGAGGGCTGCGTGGAGGGACAGTAAGTTGGGAATGGTGGGAAGCTCCTCTGGTGGCTCCAAGGAAAAGGAGGGACCCTTTTATTGTGTGAAAAGCCCTGTTGCCATGGCTGTGTCTTTCTCAAATGCTGCTTTCCCAGCAACCTGCTCTTTGGCTTTTCGCTTTCTGCTCCAAACTTCTCTTCAAAGGTGGGTCGTTCCCGGCCTGACTTGCTGAATAGGAAATTAAAAAGCTTACAATGAAGCTGTACATATGTCGAAGTCTATTAAAAGATTAACAAGCGAGGCTTAGGGAGGTTTAAAAAACGGCAATACAAACCCTCTCGGTTTTGCAGCGTGTTCAGGAGTTGTTCCAGCAGGGATCTGACAGCTGGGTGAATTAATGGGGTCTTACAAGGCTTGAGTTTCCTGAGCAAGTAGCTGGTGCTTAAAATCTTCAAGCCATGAACTTTGGAGCTTATACCTTGAATTTAATGTGTCATTAGTGCACTTAAACCTGCTGATTTGGGGGGTTGTGCTGCGGAATTGTGCGGGCTGGGAAATGTGAAGCCCTTTCTCTGTCCATCCTTGGAGCTCAGCAGCCTTTGCACAGAATCAACTTGTCATTTCCCAGAAGTTTGTTTCTGTGGAACCAGAATATTTCTGTGCCTGTAGTCCTGGGAATGGCTGGACACCTTTTTAAAGGGCAGCCTTTTAAAATCTTGGTGTTCTCAAGGGTTTTCCAGGCAGGTAGGAGAGAGACTGAGTGTTACTGCTGCGAACAAGCAGGACTGTTTACCCTCACTGCTTCTCATCCAGAGTCAGGCTGTTATCCTACACTTGCATTACCCACTTTTCCTTTAATTTGTCTCTCTGGAACTCAACTGCAGCTTAAAAAGATACTTGCTTTTTTCCTCCTCTCCAGTGCTTCAAACAACATCGTGTTTCTTCCCTTGCTTGTGTCAGTAACTGATATGGAGTCTTTGCAGCGACCCTTTGGATTAAATTTAGGGAATTTCAGTGCCACGTGTGCTCGAGAGGCTTGTCAAGGGAAAATAAACAACTGCAAAAGACAGGAAAAATTAATCTTGCTGCAAACACTTGATCATCACCTTTTTGCCAGGCGGGGTTAATTCTTTGGCTCCGTAAGCGAGGATTTATATTTGACATCGGATCAGTTGGTAAATATTTGCCTTGGAGTTGGGAGCGTGGCTGAGCCCCAGGGAGCAGCTACTGAGCCGACAGCAGAGAGCAGCAGGAAGGGGCTGATTGGGTGCCTCGTCCCCGGGGATGGGCAGGAGGGGGTTGGCAGCTGCCGGCTCCGATTCCCCCCGGGAACTGCCGCGGAACCAGCGCCCACCGGGACGGGGGGTTGTGTGGGAGCTGCTGCTCCAGCCTGTTCTCTCCTTCCCAGGCTCTCCCTGCTCAGCTTTCCTTTCCCACCTTTTATTGCTGTTCCAAACCTGGAGGTTCAGCTTGTAGGAGTGGATTTAACGGGGCTTTATCCTGCTTACAAAACGCTCGGGAGGACTCGTGCGCTGGGGTGGCTTTGAGAGGTCGTGTGACACGGGCTAAATATGAACCTGGGGGATAGAAAACTTCCCTAATCCTGGCTCTAGTTGTAGCTCCCTCTGTGGCCTGAGCTCTTTAATCTTCTTCCAGTTCAGTCCCATCACTGCAAATAGGGTAAGGCTGATTATATTGTGCATTTTATCTTTTATAGCTGCGCTGCAGCTGTTGGTGCCACGGCGTTCCCCTGGGATTGCTACCGGGGGTAATCTTGGATTAATCTGACCTTTTTTTTGGGAAAAAGAAAATGTTATAGTTAAGGAACGTATCTGGGGAGGCTGCTCAGGGGGGTCTTTGGTGGTTGGGAGTGAGAGCAGACGTACACCTCGGAGCAAGCGGACCTTTTAAGTGGCTGAGCAAATGGAAATGCTGAGCAAGCTGCTCGTGGCTCCTCGTTGAACCCCCTAAAACTGCTCTCTCTGGAAATGGGTTTGCACAAATTCAGCTCACTGAGGCTTGCCTGAGTGATTCCCTGAGAAACGAGGAAATGCTAAAGATGCTCAGCTATTTGGGTACAAGTCGTGCAGCTCGTTGCCAGCTCCAACCCTTAATTAATTACCCAGCGCACCTTCTGCAGAGCTGGTGTTTCTGAAATGCTCAGGCTTTTGTCAAGTGCAGCATAAAAATTACCTGAATTACCCCGAGTGAGTGTCAGAGCAGGAAAGCTTTCCTGCTTTCTGGAGTTATAAAACTTGGAAGCAGGAGGCGAGGGATGCTCAGGATCCTCATCCCCTCCGGGCTCAGGGAGCTCTGCCTGGTCCCCTCGGAACAGCCTCCTCTCCCTTTGCAATCCAGGCTCACCCTGGAAATGGTGCAAAATTCCATGGTGAATTTTTTAAAGCACTTGCTCCTCTTTCCCTGTGGTGGATAAAAGCTCCCTGTGGCACATCAGAGCTGGTCCCTCCTCACTGCGCTGCCCGTTCCGGCGGCTCCGAGCGGGGCAGAGGAGGAGGCTCTTTCCACTGCTCTGTCCCTCCATTTCAGCAGCAGTGAAAGGCAAACTGAGCCATTCCCTGGAGGTGACTGGGTGGGATGGAGGTTTCTGGACCAGACTCTGGCTCTTGGCATCAGTCAGGGCTCCAAACAGTGCAGGATTCACGGCTCCCGTGGGAGCGACCGTGGAGCTGCAGGGCTGTGGATGTGTCTGCAGACAGTTGATGCTTTAGGCACCCATGAAATTAGAAGTGACTTGGCACAGGAGTGACATGACATTCCAGGACGTGGACAAAACACAGTTCACCCCAAAAAAATATCTGGGAGGGATGTTGGTTTTGTTTTGTCGTTTAACTCATATGGTGTTTAACTTTCCTGCACAGAGATTGGACCTGTGTGTTGCTAAAGAGAATTTTCTGTAGTTCTCTGTGACAAGTTCAACCTGTGCAAGGTCAGGAGTTTGATGACCCTTGTGTGTCCCTTCCAGCTCAGGATATTCTGTGATTCCATGAAGTTGCATTTTCCATGCCCTGAGGTTGGTCTGAGTTCCTGAAAAAAACAGAGTCTGGGCAAACCCTGCTCTGTCTGAACTGCTGGGCATTTCAGAGGCACTTCAGAGGGTTGAGAGTTCCCTCAGAGATGCTGTAGGACTGAAACCCAACATTTTGTTCTCCTGGAGTCCTGTTTTTTTGCCTGTGCAGAGGAAGCTTATGATGGGAGGTGGCTGTTTACCAGATCAGGGAGGGAGATGCACGGGGAGTTAATGATGCTGCCACGTGGGAAGGCTGGGAGGAGAACTCAGGTCTCCTGAGCCAGCCATTGCCATTGTTGCTTCCCAGCAGGGCCTGGCAGTGTTTGCCAGCAGAGCAGTGTCCTGGGTGTCCTCATCCCTGTGACATTCCCTGGTAATGGGATTTGGCAGAGGAGAAGGGATGGAGGTGTCTGGCTCTTGGTTTGGTGCCACGAATTCTGCCTTAATTGGTGCACAATTAATTTCTGTGCCTCAGAATCCCTCGTCTTGGGGCCGGGCTGGGAGGTGAGGCTGGAGAGTGAGATCTGCCAACAGGGGACAAATCAGGGAGCTGAGGAATATCCTGGGCTGGAAGGGATCCCCAGGACCATCGAAGTCCGGGGGTGTTTCTGATGGCTGGGAAGGAGCATCTCGTCCCTGCCCATCTGATCTCTGCCTCCACTGCAGGCAGATAACACAAGCTGGGCTGCTCAAGTTAGTCCTGAGATATGAAGAGTATTTTTTGTCAGAGAAAAGGTGCTTCTTTAATATTAAAGTGTGGCTGTAACCCTTTCCAGTTCCTCCTTCAAACAAGCCAGGGATGGCATCAAACACCATTCACTGACTTTGTCTTTTAATTTCATTTCCTCAGGAGTCTTTTTTTTTTTTTTTTGACATATAAGATTAAAAATAGAAACATTAAGCAAGAGTTATTTTGCCTTCTTGATCTTCACACTCTAATAACTGGTTCTGTTCCTCCAGGAGGATAATTCCCCTTTTGACATTGCTTTGCCACTTGTCACTTAGCCAACTCTTTATTTACCTTTGTGTCATTTCCTTGTGTCTCCACTTTCCCTAACATTTCCCCTGGCTACAGATAAAAATACTTGGCTTTCAGCTACGTCAAGTCTCCCAAGCTTTGTCTGGAAAATCTGTGTTGTTCCATCATTAACACTCTCCTGCTCTCCAGTGATGCAAACAGCTTGTCTTTCAAACTGTCACTCACAGGCAGCTTTGCAAGGTTTCAGGGACTCCAGGTCTCAATCTTACAGCCAAAAGGACTGCTTAAAGATTAAAAAAGAAGAGAAAAATCTTCATTTAACTGTTTGTCACTGTAATTTTCAGGTGGTTTGGTGCAGCACTGACTCTGCTGAAGCTTAGTCTCAGGTTCAGTAGAAATGAGAACCAGGTAACCATGGAAAGGTCCAAATTGGACTTGTCCATTTTAGTGGCTGAGGGTTGAGGAAGGTTAGATTTGCCCAGCCAGAATTCCAGTCAGAAAGAAAGAAGTTTATAAATGAATGAGCTGATTAATGGGCTGAGCTGCCAGTTGTGTTGTTCTTGTTGATTTTAGAAAGGCTGGGCACAGGGGTTGCATCAGGTTTTTGCCTCCTGAGCCTTGTGCTGCTTTTCTCTCTCAGGAGTGTCTCCAGCCCTGCCAAGGCTGCTGCATAAAGATGTTTTAGCATCAAACCTCTGTGACTTGGACACTTAACCAGAGCAAGAGCAGGTTTAGCAGCGCCTAAGGAGAGCTGGAGAGGGACTTTGGACAAGGGCTTGGAGGGACAGGACCGGGGGAATGGCTTCCCACTGGAAAAGTGGAGATTTAGGTGGGATATTGGGGCAAAATTCTGCCCTGTGAGGGTGGGGAGGGACTGGAATGGGTTTCCCAGAGCAGCTGTGGCTGCCCCATCCCTGGAAGTGTCCCAGGCCAAGTTGGACAGGGCTTGGAGCAACCTGGGCTGGTGGAAGGTGTCCCTGCCCATGGCAAGGGGTGGCACTGGATGGGCTTTCAGGTCCCTTCCAATCCAACCCATCCTGGGCTTCTGTTCTGATGCGTCTCAACGTACATCCAAAATTCCAGTTTGGCATTTCAGGCCGTGCCCCCAGAGAGACTTTGTGGGGCAGTTCCATGATTTTCCCCCTTGCTGGTGTACTTTGGAGTCACCTCCTGCTGAACTGTGATGAAACCCTGCTCTGGAGCCCCCGAACGCGCTCCCCGGTCGGAGCCCACGGACGTGGTCTCACCTTCTCACTGGGAGCAGGGACAGCTCCCCTGAGCTCCCAGGTCAGACTTGCTGTGCTCTGGTGTGTTCTTCCCAAACCCAGGCCAGCCCAGCAGCCCTGTCTGGCCCAGATGCCCCGCAGTGTGTTCACTGCAGCTCCCGCTGCGGCCACGAACGTCTCCCCAGAACCCCGGGAACGTCCGCTCGAGTCACCGTCAAACAGCGGGAGCCTCTGCGGTTGTGCTGCAGCTCCAGCTCCGAGCCCTGGCTCTGTCAAGTACATCTGGGTGAGACAGTTCAATGTTAGACCAGGGATCTGAGGAATGATTCGTGGGGTTTGTTCCTTCCAGCTCAGATCCATGGTGTGGAGGTGGGAGCTGCTGCCCTCGGATGTGTGTTCAACCTCTCAATGCTCAGCCACGGGAACAAAGGGGTTTGCTGCTTAGCTTTGCACAGAGAAAACAGTCTTGGCAGGGTTTATTTCGCGCCACAAAACATCAGAAACTCCTTAGTGAGGAATTATGAGATTCCTCGAAACCAGCAGTTTCTCTTTGCTGTAAATCAGAGCGGTTTCCGAGGAGCAGCGACAGCGCGTCATCCTCTTCATCCTCCGAGCAGAACCTTCCTGAATAAACAGCTATAGAATTGTAGATTCCTCCAGTATTATGCAAATGGCTTCATGCTTTGATGTCCCTCGTGTCATTAAGTTTGACACCAGCTGGAATTAATGCCCATAAAACTCTATTACAGACGTGGCAGAGCGATTTTTCCCGACTGCCTGCGATCCCTCCCGCGAGCTCCGAGCCCTGCCCCGGGATTGGGGAGGCACAAAAGTAGGTCAGGGCGGTGTGTGCGAGCGGCGGCAGCGCCCAACAGGCACGGCTGCGGTGCTGAAGGGAAGGCTGCTATTTTAAGCACTTATTTCCATTATCACCCTCTCGTTCTGCACGAGCATATGGGCCCTCGTGTGTCCCTGTGCCCACAGATGGGGTTGGGAAGCAGGAAAGAATATCTATATTTATATCTATATATATGAGTATAGCCAGATTGATATCTGTGTGTGTTTATGTGCCTCCAGAGTGACAGTAAATATTGTCACTTGGCAGGGCTCGCTGCACATCTCCCGTGCATCCAAGTGCCGAGGTATGTAGGTCAAAAGGAACGAGGCGTTTTGAATCCCAGCGGCAATTCCCGGCTGGAATTGCCCATCCTGCGTGGGGGAGAACGTGGGGCAGGATGGCAGGAAGGTTTTTCGGAGTTCCCACACACTCCTTGCGTGTTTATAATTCATTCCCAGTCCTTGGAGTGGCTTCTCTCCTGGGGAGAAGTGTTGGCTCACGGTCTGGAAATATCCCAAGTGGAATAGTTGGGATGTTTTGAACCAGGAGAAGGGTTAATGGTGGGGCTGGTGCTGTCCCCAGTGCGTGGTTTTACTTGGGAGGGCGGGATAAGACAAGGTGGAAAGCAAGAGGTGTGACAGAACTGGCTGTTTTGAGGCAAATGAGCAGGAAGGAGAAAAGGGAAATCCATTGAAATTCGTCAGGGATCTCAGGGGTTAAACCTGTGGGGAAGATGAAGTGCTAAAAAACTGATGGAGGGAAGGGATTTGTATGGATAGGCGTGACTTCATCAACCATTTCCAGTGTGGCTGTGTTGAGTGCCTTAAGGGGTCTGGAAAAAAGGAGGAAATTAATAAAAATGGAAGATGGGACTTACAGCTCGAGAGATTTAAAACCCCCCAGATTATGTAGCATTGTGATTTACAAGTCCTGAAGTGCAGGAGGCGAAAAGGAGAGGATTTGTGATTTATTATTATAAGAGAAGGTTGAAAAAAAAACCCTGTTAAATGGAGATGGAGGAGAAAAAGATGCAAAAAGGACTGTGGGGTCAGATCCTTGTCTGCTTTAGTTCTGGGTTTTATTATCTGAGAAGTGCTGCTGTTTAAGAGGAATGTAGCACAGGCTTTATCCAGCCCAGAGTTCCCAGCCCGGCATGCAGCTCCTGGGGTTGGGATGGACAGTCCCAGGGAAGGGAGAGGGCAAGCACCACACCTGGCTTGGAGGTGTGAGCCATTGTTAATTTATCACTTAATTCATTAAGAGATATTGGAAGGAGTGCTGAAACAAGCAGCCCAGAACCAGCTGGGGTGAAGAACACCAAGCAAGGTGTACAGGGTGGAGGGAGAGAAGAGGCTTTTTAATGTCATTTACTGGCTCTGACTTTCCAGGAGGCTGGGGCAGTGCTGGGCCTCCCTCAGCTGCAGGAAACAGCTCTGGAAAAGTGCTTATTAGTGGATCAAGGGGTTGGCTGAGCGCTTCCCATCTGCTGGAGCCTGGACCTTGTTCCCCTGGCTCTGTAAACGCTGGCTTGTCCACGCCTGGAGCTCTGAGCACCCAGCAGGGACTGTGAGTGCTGCTTTGGCTTATTTCTGTCGTCTTCTCCAGCCCTGGTTGTATTTCAGGTGGACTCAGCTTAGAGAAGCTTGGAATTCCTCAACAGGAGGTACTAAATCATCATCAGATGGGAGGCAGGGGATATTTTCTGTAAGGATTTTCTGGCTTTTTATACCTCAGGTATTTTTTTTTTCAATCCACTCTGTAGCTCTTTGGTTTCCTGGGAGCAGGGGGCACTTTGCCAGTCCCAGTCCAGGTGCAGGCTGGCAGAAGGGGGTGCTTTAGCTGCTCTTCTGTGTTTGTGGGGACCTGAACCCCCTTGAGCAGTTGGCACCAGTCCAGGCTGCAGCTCAGGGTTCCCTGCAGAGTGTTTGGGAACAGGCCCATCCTCTGGGCTGGGCTGGAGCCTGTTCTGGGCCTCTTGCTGCTGAGCAAGAGTAGAACCAGAGAATCATGGATTGGTTTGGGTTGGAAGGGACCTGAAAGCTCATCCAGTGCCACCCCCTGCCATGAGCAGGACACCTTCCACCAGCCCAGGTTGCTCCAGCCTGGCCTTGGACATTCCCAGGGATCCAGGGGCAGCCACAGCTGCTCTGGGCAACCTGTGCCAGGGCCTCCCCACCTTCCCAGGGAAAGATTCCTTCCCAATCTCCCATCTATCCCTGCCCTCTGGCAGTGGGAAGCCATTCCCTGTGTCCTGTCCCTCCAGGCCCTTGAGTTTTCCAAAATCCCAGGTTGCTTGTCTGGGGCCTGGTGTGTCTCCGGTAGTGTTTTCTCATCCCTCCCCACCTCTCCAGAGGTTCAGGGGAGACTTGTGTCCCTGTTCAAGAGACTAAATCAGTTTGCCTGGAGGAAAAGGACTCCCAGACCTGCTTTCCTTGAAAGCCAGAGCTGTCCCAGCCCTCCAGGGCTGAGCAGTTCGTGTCTCTGTATGTCCCCGTTTGAAAGGTTTGAGCGTGAAGTTCAGCTCTGACCTTTGCTGAGTGAGTCCTTATGCTGGTTCCTTTCTGCTGCCTCTGCTCTTCTCCAAGGCCTCAGCTCTGAAGTATCCTGCACTTTTCCTGACCCTGGATTAATCTGGAGCACGGGCAGTCTCCTCAGCCAGGGCTGAGATGCTGCTCCAGCCTCTGCCCCACTGAAGAACTTTGAACGCGGCGTTTGAACCGCAGCGTTCCCTGAGTCAGGATGAAGCTGTTTAAATTTGGCAACAGCCCTTTCAGGGGAAATAGCTTTCCCCTGCTGGGAACGAGGGCTGACAGCGCTGCAGGTCACAGCTCCTGCTGCAAACTGCAGTGTCACTGCTGGGGGGGACAGGGCAGGGACACGCTGCCCTGCTCCGGGCGCGGAGGGGCTGCGCTTCCCCCACAGTGCCCTGGAGTTCCTCCTGCTCCCAGGCTGGGTGTTTCAGCTTCACACCTTTCAGACAAGGCAGCCTGGTCAGGGTGTCCACAAACCTTGGATGAGCCTGGATCCCAAGCCAGGGATGGGGGAGAGGTTTTGCTGACTCAGCTCTGGGGTTTCTGTACGTGCAGATGTTCTTTCGTATCATCTGGATCTCGAGTGGGGCCTGTTGAACAGGTCTGGGGGGGGTTGCTGTGGCTGTGGAGTGAAATATTCCCTGCCAAGGACATCAGAAGGCCCATGGGTTTGGGAAGGAACCCCAAGTGGAACAGGGGGCTCAGCTGTATCACTGAGCTGAGATACAGCTCAGTTGGGAAAAGCCAAATAAAAAGCCCGAGCAGGGACACATTCCACTATCCCAGATTGCTCCAACCTGGCCTTGGACACTCCCAGGGATCCAGGGGCAGCCACAGCTTCTCTGGGCAACCTGTGCCAGGGCCTGCCCACCCTCCCAGCCAGGAATTCCTTCCCAATATCCCCTCTAAATCTCCACTTTTCCAGTGGGAAGCCATTCCCTGTGTCCTGTCCCTCCATCCCTTGTCCCCAGTCCCTCCCCAGCTCCCAACACCCAGTACAGTTCCATTGCCGTGGAAATAAGTCTGCAGCAAGTCTTTTGGTTAGAAATAGAACTTGAGGTGCTTTGCTGTTAAACCCTGTGGAATCTCAGTGCACCTCTGTGGTTCTGCCTTCAATCGATGACGAGGCAGTCGCTGCTGGAAAATGTCCCTCTGGGAAGGAGAAGTGAGGGAAAAAAAGCCGGACAGGAAACTGTAACAACTGCAATTTTTTTTTTTAATTTTTCCTCGCAGATTTTTGTAAAAGGCAAAACATGAACCTTGTGTTGAACTTTCAAGTTCCTGACTTTGCATCTCCTGCGTTTGGAGATACCGGTTCTGACAGTCGTACGCACCGAGCTCTTTTAGCATTCCGGATTATATAACAGCATGGAATTTCAGAAGGAAGGCAATAAAACCCTTCTTGAGCTGTCAGCATCCGTCTGAAATGCCCTGCAGCTTCTTGATGACCTGTAATAGATTCCTGATCTTCATTTTCCCATCCAGCTCAGTGCTGGATTTTAATTTGCTTCTCACTGCTGGGACTTTGGACGAGGGACGGAGGGACAGGGCACAGGGAATGGCTTCCCACTGCCAGAGGGCAGGGATAGATATTGGGAAGGAATTCTTGGCTGTGAGGGTGGTGAGGCCTTGGAAAGGATTTTCCAGAGCAGCTGTGGCTGTCCCATCCCTGGAAGTGTTCCAAGGTCAGGTTGGAGCAACCTGGGCTAGTGGAAGGTGTCCCTGCCCATGGCAGGGGGTGGCACTGGATGAGCTTTCAGATCCCTTCTAACCCAAAGCATTCTGGAATTCCCTGATCCTGAAGCTCCCTTTCAAGGCAGCAGATGCCACACCTTGCAGAGGGTGTGTGGACTTTCCTTTGGGATCCATGGGAATTTGCTGTCCTGGCCTGTCTCTGCCAACTCCCAGTGTTGCTCTTGGCTGGTGGTTCCAGCAGGGCCTCCCCTGGCTGCGCACTCCTTAATTTGGACGATGCTTAACCTCCCCGTGGAGCTCTGGCCGGTGAGCTCCCCAGATTAGCCTCTCCT
>JAWWES010000081.1:604636-629614 GCA_035583135.1 Lophotriccus pileatus | reverse complement strand
GGCACAGGTTGCCCAGAGAAGCTGTGGCTGCCCCTGGATCCCTGGGAGTGTCCAAGGCCAGGTTGGAGCAACCTGGGTTGGTGGAAGATGTCCCTGCCCATGGCAGGGGGTGGGAGTGGATGAGCTTTAAGGTCCCTTCCAACCCAAACCCTTCTGGGATTTTGTGATTAAGTTTCTGATCCCAGTTAAATCTTTGGAGCCCCACTGGGACATTATTCCATTGGGGATACATCTCTATTACCAAATTTGATCCATGATGGGGTTTTTGTCACTGATTTCCATGAAGAAGCTGAGGAGAGGATAGTTTAACACCAGTTCTGGTGTTTCTGGAGCTGGTGGCTCCACCTGGGGCTCGGGGTGGATCTGGGGAGGCTCTGTAGCACAGCATTCCTCAAGTGTGTCCCTCCCCTCGGGATTTTAGTGTTTCCCTGGGCATTGCACAGATTAATTTCCTGAGGATGGGCAATAAAAGGTAGTTCTGCTTTCCTCTGCCCGGAGGGGAGGCTGAAGGGGGGTTCTGTCCCCGGGGTGGTGCAGGCAGTGCCTGGGAGGGGGGCTGCAGCTGCTCACCCCTGGGTGTGTTTCCCAGTGCCCCCCGTCGCCGCAGAAGCGATCAAGGCCAGCCTGCCCGAGAGCCCCCCGGCCGTGCCAGCCGGCCCTGCTCCCGCCCCGGGAGCGGCATTCCCGGCGGAGCCCGGAGCTGCCGACGGACCAAAAGGTACAGTCCCTGCAGCAGCAGGGTTGGGGCTGGGTTTGGGCCCTTGGAGAGCAGGCTGGGGTGGTGGGAAGGCGTGGAAGTGCCTCTGCTGTGGCTGAAGGTTTGGGATCCCTGGGAGTGTTGGGTTGCCATTCCCGTATCCCAGTCCAGGAACTGGCTGAACCATCCTGTGCTGTCTCCAGGTTTTAGCTCCAGGAAAACACTGAGGTGTGTCAAGAACGTGGTTCCAGTGTGGAATCAGGGAATTGGGCTTGGAAAAGCCCTCTGGGATTGAGTGCAGCCGTTCCCCAGCGCTGCCAAGGCCGCCCCTAAGCCACGACCCCAAGTGCCACATCTGCCTGATCTGTACAGAAATACCTTCAGGCCTGGCTGGGTTAAAGACTCTCTTTAAAAAAAAAAGGGGTTTAAGGTATTTGTGTGGAGCATCAGACTGGTGGGACCAGTCATGGTCCAGTTCCCTAATGCTTTATCCCAGTAATTCCCATAACCCACCAGGGAACATCCATGCTGCTTTTAAGACCTATTTATTTACAGTCTTATCCATCTGTAAAATCACAATCTTGAGATTTTGGTTTGGAGAAGATTGTGGTCGTCACCTAAACCACAGCAAAGGCAAACCCAATTGAGGGTGGTGCATGATGGATCTTCTTGGTTTGCTTCACTGAAATACTCCTTTTATCTTAAATAGATCCTTAAGTGCCATTTTAAAAGAGACCTTTTCCATTTTTATTTCTTTCTTTCTTCAGTTTAACTGTCTAATACTCATTTTATCTAAATGGATCCTTAAGTGCCATTTTAAAAGGCATTTTTTCCATTTTTCTTGTCTCTTTCTGACTTCAGTTCAAGTATCTTACTTGGGTTCAATACATTTTCCATCGGTCGGGGAGGATATTTTTAGATGTGGCTCCAGAAATCCGTAGAAATTTTGGTTTTGTGTAGCATCTACTCAGCAGTAGGTGGGAGATGTCCAGGTCATGGTGCTGCAGGCTGTGGAGGGTGGGCACAGCTTGGGGCTGTGGAAATGAGGAGCTACAGGAGAGAAATCCAGTGCTCCTGGCACTGATAATTTGTATGGAGTCGCCTCTAGACAAGAAACATTTAATAAAAACCGACTGAAAAACCTCCTTTAAGGGGATTTTAGAAAAATGGAAGCTTAAATACCGAGGTTTGATTGTGCTGTGAAGTGACAAATGTTGGTTTGGAATTACCCAGCTCAGTGTCTTGGGAGGCATCATGTGGAAAAGGAACGAGGCCAGTTTGGTCAGGAAGGAATGGAGGGATTTGGGGATTCACAGGATGACTTTTTGTGCCAGGAGTGCTTTAAGCTGCAGCACCAAACACTGACTGACAGCACAGACCATGTTTAAAGTGAAGTGTGTGTGGCTTTGGAGTGTCCCAGGACTTTTCCTGCTGTTGGAATTCCCAGCTGGTCTCGCGGAGGTGACTCCTGTCACAGAGGGAAAAGCAGGTTACCCAGACCAGCTGTGGCTGCCCCTGGATCCCTGGGAGTGTCCAAGGCCAGGCTGGAGCACCCTGGGCTGTGGAAGGTGTCCCTGCCCGTGGCAGGGGTGGCACTGGATGACCCTTGAGGTCCTTCCATCCCAACCCATTCTGGGATTCCCTGACTCTCTGCACCCTCCCCTTGCTGTGATTCCCGTCTGTTCTGCTGGAACGTGTTCCTGGCACTGGATCCAGCAGCTCCACAGCATCCCAGAGGTTTTAAACCACCCCAGTGCCTCTTTGCTGCTGCATTTTGGGAGCAGGTGGATGTCCCACTGCGGTCCAGGGAGCAAACAGAGCACGTGGGGCTGGGCTGGGGGAAGCCCTGGGAGTGGCAGGAACAGCTTGGGGGGGTGCAGGGGCTGCTGAAGGGCAGGAGGAGAGACACAAAGCCATAAAGTTCAGGGGTTTCCACCTGCATTCCCCCTGACTCCTGTGCCCTGTGCTTCCCTGCAGGCGCAGCCCCCGAGGCCGTGCCCGTTCCTGCAGAGAAGGCTGGCTCTGTCCATGGAGACACCAGCCCTGCCCCGGCTCTGGATGCTGCATCTGCACCTCCAGCAGCTCCCAGCCCTTCCCAGGCCATGGATGTTGGGTTTTCTCCTGCCCCTGAAGCCAAGTCTCCCAAAGCTGTCAGTGACAAAGCCAGCCCGGGGACGGGCCTTGGCTTCTCCCCCACAGCAGACGCCACGTCCCACCATGCCATGGATTTGGGGTTTGCCCCAGCAGCAGGTGTGGAATCTCACCACGCCACGGATTTGGGATTTGCCCCAGCAGAAGGTATGGAAGCCCACTATGCCATGGATTTGGGATTTGCCCCAGCAGCAGATGCAGAACCTCAACATGCCTTGGATTTGGGATTTGCCCCAGCAGCAGATGCTACATCCCACCATGCCTTGGATTTGGGGTTTTCCCCAGCAGCAGGTATGGAATCCCACCATGCCATGGATTTGGGGTTTGCCCCAGCAGCAGATAATAAACCTAACCACACCATGGATTCCGAGTTTGCCCCAGCAGCAGAAGTCAACCATCACCATGCCATGGATTTGGGATTTGCTCCAGCAGCAGATAATAAACCTGACCACGTTATGGGCTCTGAGTTTGCCCCAGAAGTCAACCACCACCACGCCGTGGACTCTGAGTTTGCTCCTGCAGCAGAAGCCAAACCTCTTCCCACCGTGGATCCTGGAGCTGCCCCTGCAGGAGCTCAGCCTGGCCCTGCAGCTGATCCCAAAATCGCTGTGCCTGCAGAGCTGGCGACACCTGGGCCTGCCCTTCAGCAAGACCAGCCTCCTGCAGGTGAGTCTGTGCCCGAAACACCCGAGGGACGGGGCTGGGAAAGCCCCCGACCATCCCCGTGGGTTTGCTTTGCCCAGAGCACCTCGGGCACAGCTCAGCTCTGCTCCCAGGACACACAGGGAGTGCTCCACGGGGGCTTTTCTCTGAGAAAATGTAGAACTAGAGTTTCTTCGTGGTTGTTATCATTTTCCCTGGGCGTTCTCAGCAGTGCTCGCTGTTTTTTAGGGCAGCCACAAAGACTTGTTGGCTCGTCCCTGTCCTGGTGGAAAATAAGAATTGAGGAAGTGATTTTTATCTTGTTTGATCTGAATTTAAAAATATGATTTTTTTTTGTCCTTTACAGAAACACCATCAAAAGTGGAACAAGAACCCAAAATCCCAGAAGTCCGTGTGGATCATTTAGAGGACAGAAAGGACACCAAACCCCCTCCCAGCCCCTCCAAGGAGCCCCTTCCCGGGCAAACCAACCACCTCCCTGAACCAGCAGGTGGGAAAAGCAAAGCCCAGGATAAAGCTGGGCTCCCAGCTCCTTCTGCCCCACCACAGGCACTGCTTTTCTTGGCCCTTAGCAAAGAAAGTGTGACAGAAGTTGAATTTCAAGCAGGTTTTTCGTGTGTGCTGACACAGGGCTGTTACAAACCCATGTTAATCTTAACATTTGAAGTTACCTCCGTATAACTTGTCTTTTTCTTCCTCATCCGTAGCTGTTGTACCAATGTCTGTCATCATCTTCCTTTCTACTTGCAATTTAAATACAATTAATTACAGGGAGAAGGGTCCTCCCATGTAATTATGGCTTACAGATGGAAATGTGGTGTAATTACACACAGCGAAGGGCTGGTGTAGAGTCTGCAAGGTAGAGATGAATCCAAGGTGCTCAGCATTGGCAGGGACTCCAGACTGATGATGGAGTTTGTTCTGGATCTGAATTCCAGTGGGAAGCTGGGGCAGCCTGAATCAGGATGATGACAGAGAGGAAAAAGCCCCAAACAAACACTCACCCTGTGCTTAAGCCTGAAACACTCCCTGCTTCGTGTTCTGCCTCAGCACGTCTTGCAAAACACAAAATTGCTGCTTCCAGTGGGTTTGTGGGGAGATAATGTGGGGTAGAAAACCATGTCTTAGGAACTTCATTCCCATTAAACATAAAACTGGCCCTGTCCCCTTCCCAAGGGCCTGTTTCTGTCTGCAGCCTCCCTGCACTGCTGAGACCTGAAGGGTCCTGTTCCTTTTTTCATGTTCCAGCTCCAGCAGAAGCGAAAGAAGACGTTGCACTAGAAAACAAAGACCTTCCAGAAAAGTCTGTCCCTGCTGTGGTTGTTGAGGCACAAAAGGAGGAGCCTGAGCACAACCACGTGGAACCTGAGCAAGGGAAGGACCTGCCAGAGCCCACAGGTAAGACATGAATAATAACTGGTTTTCCATGGAAATTGTCTCCTCTGTGAACTGCTCACCTTTCCCTCCTGGCTGTGGGGCCGCCTGAGCAAGCAGGAGTCTCTTTGGTGTGGTTTTTGGGAATTCCTGGTGCTGACCTTGCACTTCCCTCTGGTCCCTGCCCTCTGAAAGATTCTTTTCCCCTCCGTTTCCAACGGAACCCCCAAATCCGTGTGCTCCAAGTACTTTCTCACTGGGACTGGCTCACAGCTTCTCTGCTGGAGGATGAAAAGCTCACCATGTCTCTGCCATCACCACTGGCTTCTCCTTTTGGTGTTAAAAGGACCATTAATCCTTGCTGCAATGCTCCCAGTGTGGAATCCCAAATTGAGCTGTGTAATGCCAAGGGAAGGTGTGACTGTTTTCCTGCCTCTCCAGGAGCTGGTGGTGCCACACTGGTCGTGGAGGTGGATTTGTGGGCCAGGGCTAAGTGACAAATGACTGATGCTCTCCTAAAACTCAGTGGCTTTGGAGCTGAGGGAGCCCTGAAGGGACACAGCAGGTGACTTTGGGACAGAGGTTCTGCCTCCCACCCTGGTGCTGGGGGAAACTTGGCTCTCATCCCCTCCATCTCTTCCCATCTTTCCACTAAACTTCTATTTTCCCAGTCTGGAAGGATGCCAGCTGGAGATATAAAAAGTCTCTCTCTTAATCTTGTCTTGCTCAGACAAAATGGATCCTTAATTCATTTTTAAAAAGCTGTAGCATGTCCTTACAGGAACTGGTGCTTTTTGGTGGGGCAGGAGCTTCTGGCAGGGCTTATTTTTAAGGGGCATTGGAAGTAGTTAAGTAGGTTTTGGGGGGTAAATGTCTCCCCCAGCCCTCCCGAGGTGCCTTTAGCGCGGTATCGGGGCTGGAAATCCAGCACTGAGCCTGTTTGAGGTGGCTGAAATCACCTAAATGGCGTGCTGATTATTTTTTTATAGCAAGCAAGTAATGCTTGATGTTTGAGGAGGCTTCTGTATTCCAGGTCTTCCCAGTGCACAAGTCAGGCAAGCTCCTCCCCGGTGCGGTGCCCGCGGGCCCGGCGGAGCAAACGCGGCCCCGGCGCCTCTGCCGGCGGTGCCAGAGGAGCATCCCGTGGGTCTCCCGCGGCAGAAGAGCCCCGAGCCCGCGGTGGAGCCGGGCTGTGGCGCTGGAACCTCCCCTGGCAGGAGGGGCCCCCTTAAAAAGGCGGCCCGTGGCCACGGCGAGCTCGCGGAGAGCTGCAGGGACCCGCCCCGGGAAAGCTGGGACTGGGAAGGAGCCGCGGCGAAGAAAAAGAAGAAGAAGCCCAAGCAGAGGAGAAGCCAGCTGCCGAGAGGGATGGAGTTCTGGGAGGAGAACGGGACAGCCCCCGCAGCTCCCGCGAGTTCTCCCTTTGGGGTTGCATCGCGAGGTCCGGGGGCTTGTCCCGCAGTGCCGGGAGATGCCTCTGGAAGAGGAGCTTTGGATGTGCCAAAGGGTGCTGGAATAACAGCTGGGAGTCACATCCTGGAGGAGCAAAAAGCCTGCTCGGTGCCAGCACCGGCACAGCAGGCCCCGAAATCCCGAGTGCTGGATGTCAGACCTGGGCATGGCACGGAAAGACAGGGAAGGAGAGGGAAAAGCTGGGTGCTGGAATGTGAAGGCAGGAGCAAAGAGGTTCCCTTGGAGCAGCTGGGCAGGACTGAGGTGGGGGAATCTGTCCCAGCAAAGGCACCCACCAAGCCTCTGGAAGGAGATTTTCCTGGTAAAAATGAGAGGAGGGAGGATAAGGAGCCCAGATGTGCCGACCTGGTCAGTGTGAGCAAAGCAGAAGCTCCCTTACAGAGCAGACCTTCAGAATTGCCCCTTCCTGATAAAAACAAGGAGCCTAAAACCACGTCTCCAAGTCGGGGAACACTCAGTGACCCTGTCCATCAGCCTTCCCATGGGGCTCTGGAAGCAGCAGCAAAGAAAAACTGGGAAAAAAGCAAAGGGGTTGGGAATGAATCCCTCAAACAGGCTGGGCTGGAGGACAAGGGTCCTGCAGATCCAAAGGCAGCTGGTGAGACTAAAGCAGTGCCAGAGGGAGGAGTGGAGACCCCGAGAGGTGCTGCCAAAGGGCCTCCTGCCCCCTCAGCTTCCCCAAAGCCCGAGGAGGCTCCTGCCCTGCAGGACAGAGAGGCCAGCGGTGTTCCCGCTGCTCCCAAACACCCCGGCCCTGCCGAGGCTCTGGGCAGGGGGGGAGCAGCAGATCCTCTGGATCAGAACAAAGGGAAGGGATTTAGTGCTTTGGAGCAGCAGACTGGAAAAGATCCCGGGTTTCCCCGTGGGATGGACAGGCCCAGGAAGAAGCGCGGGGAAGGGAAAGGCAGAAGAACGAAAAGCTTCCCTGAGCACGTGGTGCTCTCAGAGGATGGGAGCAGATCCCCTGACGGAGGGAGGGTGGATGAGGCTGGGAAAGAAACAGCTTATCCCGACAGAGGCCAAGGTTTCCTGCCCAGAGGACACCCCTCAGGCTGCTCTGCCCAGCCCTGGCCTGCAGACAAGCCCCAAAAACGGGGCAGCGACGGAAGGAGTAAAAAAGGGGAAAGAGGGTTTTTCCAGCGGCCTTTCCTTGAGAATAAGATGGAGCCAAGTGGTTTTCCTGAGCTGTCTGATACAGTTAAAGAAGTCAGTGATAAGGGCAGAGAGGAGGGGGGTTGTGTCACTGCTGGGTGCTTGCAGGAAGATACAACTAAAATGCAGAGGCCAACTGAGGTGGTGCCAGAGAAGCCAAGAGAAAACGTTGGGAAAGATGAAAAAGCTGAGCTGGGGGCTTTAACCCAAGCTTTGCTGCTGGAGAGCAGGAGGGAGGGAGCCAAACATCCCACCCTGGGTGACACCAGCAGCCAGCCAAAAGAGGGGTGTTTGGGTGGCACAGGCAGAGAGGCTGCCGGGGAATCCCTGGGGCTCAGCTCCAGGGGGACAGAGAAAGCCAGGAAGAGGAGCAGTGATGGGAGGAGGAAACAGCCTGAGCAGACTCTGGGGCAGGCAGCTGTCCTGGGGGCTGGGGGGGGAACAGACCAGGAGAAGGTGGCTGGAAGCAGGAGGGAAACGAGCCTGGATAAAGAGGTGTCTGGTTTGGAAAGAGGGAATCGGACAGAGGGGCTGGGCAAGCCTGAAATCCAGGGGGGCAACAGGACTGCCTCTCATCAGGCAGTTCCTTCAGGTCATAGAGCAGAGACATCACAGCCAGGAACAGGCAGTGCTGAAGAAACTTGGCCCATGAACACAGGGAAGGATCCAGAAAGACCCCAGCCTCTCCCAGAGCACAGGGCAGGGACACACAGTCCCACCAGGGATGTGGGGATGGACAAGACCAAGAGTAAAACCAGGGATGTGAAAGGCAGAAAGGCTGGAGATAGTCCTGAGCTGGGCCCAGGTGACGTCCCTGCAGTGGGAAAACTTAACCAAACTCAGCCTGAGAAAGGCAAAGGGGCTGGTTCTGGGACTCCAGAGGCTCTGCCAGGTGACCTGAGTGTTCCTGCCAAGGAACAGGCTCCTGCCCTGCCTCTGGAAGAGCAGAAATCACACACAGGGAGCAAAGAGAAGCACAGACAGCTGCAGCCTGAGCCTGTGCTGGGGCAGAAAGCAGGACCAGGGACGGGGCCTCCTCATAATGAGGAGACAAGGGACAAACCTGGGGGTCCCAGTCCTTCCAGCAGGGACACAAACCCAGAGCACCCAGCAGTGGCAGATCCCACTTTGGTTACTGAGAGGTCCAAAAGGAGGGGTTATGATGGAAGTGGTAAAAAAGCCCAAAGTGCCTCCAAGCAGCCTGTTCTTCCAGAGCCCAAACCAGCCAGGGCTGGAGCGCTGCCTGCCCTGGGATCTGAGCTGGAATACGGCAGGGAAGACACGGATTTTGTAGATGAAAACAGAAATATTAAAAACTTCCCCACTGGCCCTGAAAGGCTTTGGAATAATAAAGGAAGTGACTTCCAGTCCTTGGCTCAGAGCACAGTGACTGGCCCTGGGAGTGTAGGAGATGCTCCCTGTGGCTTCCCAAAGCAGAGAGATGGGGGTGCAGGGAGTGGGGGGCTTCCTTCCCCTGCTCCTGCTCCTCCTCCTCCTCCTGAAGCAGTGGCAGAGAAAAGCAGCAAAAAGCCCAGAGCTGGTGCTAAGGAGGAGATACAGACCCAGGGATGTTGTGAGCAACCCATCCATCTGGGACACAAAGAACCTGGAGAGGAGGTTTCAAAGGAAGGTGGGCAAAGCAGAGAGGCCTCTGGTTCCCAGGGTGGCAGAGGGGCAGGGAAACCACCTCCCGTGGCTCCTGCAGCCACACAGGGTGCTCAGTCAGGGAAGGACAAAGTTCACCTTTCTCCTGTGGAAAAGGTGGATGATAAAGTGGTGAGAGCCACTGATAAAAAGCACAGCACTGACAAGGCCTTGGAGAATAAAGCTGGAGAGGCTGAGCTGGCTGGAGGCAGGAGGAGTGAGAAGAGCTCACTCAAACAGCCAGGGAGTGTGGCTGAAGCTGAGGCTGCTCAGCTAAATGGGGCAGCTGCCCAAACAACCCAAATCAGTCCTAAAGAGAACAAAAAAGGTTCCTCTCAGCCTGCAGAGGAGGAGGATGCTCCTGGTGGCAAGACTCACCTGAAGGAGACTCTGGTGTTGAAGTCTGAGGCAGATAAACCTCAGGACACAACCAAAGAAAGGGAATCTCAAGACACAACCAAAGAAAAGGAACCTCAGGAAAAACCCAAAGAAAAAGAAACTCATGATACAACCAAAGAAAAGGAATCTCAGGAAAAACCCAAAGAAAAAGAAACTCAAGACACAACCAAAGAAAAGGAACCTCAAAGCACAACCAAAGAAAAGGAATCTCAGGACGCGAATAAAGAGAAAGAATCTCAAGACGTGAGTAAAGACGAGGAATCTCGAGACACAACCAAAGCCAGAGAAGGAGAATGTGAACCAAAAGCTGTGCAGGAGGTGAAGAAAGAGCGAGTTAAAGCAGCAGAGCAGCTGAAAGGCTACATGAGACCCACCAGGAGCCGGGGGGTGCCGGCGGTGCCGGCCAGGGCAGCCACGGACAGAGCCGTGCCCAGGCAGCCGAGAGCCGCCGCAGCGCCCCGGGCCCGGCCAGACAAAGGTGTGTGCTTGCCCCCCGAGCTCCCAGCAGGAGTGATGCAGGCCTTGCTGCTTGTCAGTGCCTGGCATGAGCCCGGCGCCATGGGTGCGCCGGGGCGCGCGGCATGCCGGGGGTTGTGGCTGAGCTGGAGGGGCTCCTGGCGCTGCCTGCCTGGCTCACGGAGCCCATTCCCAAACTCCAGGGGGGGCTGACAGCTCGGGCTGACTGCCAGAACTCTGGAACACCTTTTTTGATTGGTTCACATTCAGTTTGGCACCCGCTGGGGATGTAAAACCCCCGGCACCCGTGGGTGTCGCGTCACGCTGGGCTCGAAGGGACCTTCACCCTGGTCCCTGGAGGGCACCCTGTGCCACCGCAGGCAGGGCCATGGCAGGGAGTGTTCTGGTGGCTGGCCAGGTGCTGGGTTGGTTTGTCCTGCCTCAGACTAACTGCAACCTGCTGCTCCTCCTCCCGCAGCCGGGTCGTGGCTTTGGCTTCAGCTTCCCTGAACCGCCTCACCTGCAAAGCGTGTCTCCTTCTGGAGCAAAAACCTTTGCTGAGGCAGCTCTAACAGAACAGGGGTGGGACTGAGGTAAATTCTGAGGGTTTCTCTCTCTGTGGAGACTTTGGAGGGGCTGGTTCAGCATCTCCTTGCTGTTCCCCAGGTCCCTGTTCTCTCAGGAAATGAGTTTCACAGAACTGAGGGAAGTTCGTAGAAGTTTTGAAACGGAGGATATAATATGGATAGAGGGGAAATTAAAACTCTTCTGGTGCTTCTGCTCGTCCCAAACCTTCCCCAGAAGGAACTGGCACCTCTGTGAGTCCCACCCTGCCGAGACGGGCCGGGAAGTTGATCCCAGCCCTCCGGTGCTCCTGGTTTTTGCCTTGTCATCAGGCATGGAAGTTTGCTCGTGTTCCTGCGGAGTTTCTCGCTGCCAGTTTGCATGAGGCAGCCACTAACTCACCCAACCAGAGCCCCCGAGTGCCTTAACACGCTGCTCAGGTTTTTGAGAGGTTCTGTAATTTTAATGAGCGTTGCATAACCTGAAGTAGTTCTATTTTGGTGGAAGTGGTGTTCTCTGCATGAACTTGTGCCTGCAGAAGTGATGCTCTTTGGTGCATGATGCAACAACAGAAAGGCAGGGCTGAAGGCAGCATCTTTCACGAAAAACAGCGTTTCTTCAGAGCCTTTCCATTGTGTGCCAGGAGTTTTTGTTCCCCTTTGCTCACTGCTGTGTTCAAGGGAGAGGATTTTAGTGGCAGATCCAGGCAAAAAAAGGAAAACTCCTCCTGAGCATCTCCCGCAGGTAACACGTGTGTGGATTGAAGGATCCCTGGCTCAGATGGCAGCCTGTGAGTGAGTGGCTGAGAGTTGCCCTGATGTTTTTGCACAGGGCTTTGGTAAGGGTCCATTCCTTCATCCTTTCAACACTTTGCAGGTTCAACAGTTGGTTGGTTGGGTTTTTTGAGAGGAGCTCAGAATGACCAGCTCTGCATCCACCCACAGGGTGGTTGGCACTGCCCAGGCTCCCCAGGGTTTGGGCACAGCCCCAAGGCTGCCAGAGCTCCAGGAGGGTTTGGACAACGCTCTGAGGGACAGGGGGGGATTGTTGGAGTGTCTGTGCAGGGCCAGGGGTGGGACTGGATGATCCTTGTGGGTCCCAGCCAGTTCAGGATATCCCATGTTCCTGTGACTGAGCTTGTTCTGGAGCTGTTGCTTGCTGTTCCCACAGCAGTTTAAGGTGCTTTGCCATCCACAGAATCCCTGAGGCTGGAAAAGCCCTCCCAGCCCATGGATCCCCCTGTGCCCATCCCCACCTTGTCCTGAGCTCTGAGTGCCATTCCAGGCCTGCCTTGGACACCTCCAGGGTGGGCACTCCAAACCTCCCTGGGCCTGAAATCCAGCCACATTAGCGAGGTTTTGTCTGTGTTTGCAGCAGAGCTCAGCTCCCCACAGACCAGCTGTGCACTGAGCTGCACAATGACAGCAAACTCTGTGCTGGATCCCTCAGTTGGCACCAGTGGTGTGGAAGTGCCCTGGGCTGGGACTGGGGCTGGAACGGGGAATTCGCGCTTCGGTTAAACCCAGAGCTCAGCCAAGGGAAAGGTGTTGAGATCCGTGACCATGATGAATGTGCTTGTTTACTGACAGAGAGTCAGGGAATTGTCAAGGTTGGAAAAGACCTCAGAGCCCAGCCATTAACCCCAGCACTGCCAAGGCCACACCAAACCCCCTTCCCAAGTGTCACGTCCATCCCTTCCAGGAAAGGTGATTCCTCCACTGTCCTGGGCAGACACCTTTCACTAGCTCATGTTGCTCCAACCTGACCTTGGACACTCCCAGGGATCCAGGGACAGCCACAGCTTCTCTGGGAAATCCATTCCAGTCCCTCCCCACCCTCCCAGCCAGGAATTCCTTCCCAGTATCCCATCCAAGGTGTGTTCTGCAACAGCAGGACGCTTCCCCAGGCACATCAGCTCCTGTGTGTGCTGCTAAAATCAGCCCCAGCACTGTGATGTCCCTTGGGAGTCATGGCAACTGTGATGCTGCAGATTCCTCTCCCTGGCAGAAGTTGGATCCATCTTCTCTAAATCAGGCCTTGCACACTTCTGTCATTTTTATTTTTTTTTTTTTCCCATTTTTGGCTTTGCAGTTGGAAGTTAAGAAACCTTGGCTAAAAGGCTGATCGTGCAATTTGAATTAAATCCCTTATCTATCCCTCTTGGGGATTTATTGCCGTTGTAGGAACTGCCCCAGCGTCTCCTGGAAAATTATTTCCTCCCTTTTTCCTGTCAGGAGGCAGCTGAGATGATAAACAAAACACGACAGGCATTGTCAGCCTTTAACGAGACTGAACCTTCCTGCTGCCTTTGTGTGAGTTAAAACTGAATTTGGGCATTGCAGGGAAAAGGAGGGTCCTGCATTTTGTGCTCCCAGGCAGGGGTTTTGGCCAGTGCAGGGCTGGGAGGGAGGAAATGGTGGAAGGTTTTCACCCAGCCAGGGTTTTGCTCCCTGAGCTGTGTGTGTTCCACGTTGGAGCCTGGCAAAAGAGGGTTGGTTTTTTTTTCCCCTCCAATCCGTCCTTAGAGAATAGCCCATTTTAAAAAAAGAAATCAATTTGTGGCAGTGTTTTGGGGGCTGTATCCTCTTATGGATTTTGATTTGTGTAATCTGTTCAGCCGGGGGCCATCTCGTGCGTGTGACGGCGACGCTCCGGCGCCGCAGGGTTTGGGCACAGAGCTCACTGCACAACCCCTGGTGCTCCAGTCGTGAATTCTCCCCCAAATTTGGGCTGGAGGGGCCTGTTCAGGTGGGCATCTCATCCTTAGATCCCTCTTTTCCTGGATGTCCCATCCATCCATCCATCCCTGGCCGATGCCAGGCTGTGGTGCAGCCCATTGCCACAATCCCCCTCTGGAACACAGGGCAGATTTCTCAACATCTGGACCCCTTGTGTGTAAATAAAATACATCTAAAAGCAAGAAATCCCCGTCCTTGTTTAATGACGGGATTTGCTTCTCTTTTACGGCCGCCACGAAGCCCTTGCTGTAAATACTTTCTTTTCCTGCAATCCCACAGCAACCTTTCATTCACATCATGTCTGGAGCTCTCCTGGGGGACCCCAAACTGTAATTGGGTTTGTGTGCTGGGAATAAATGGGCTGAGTGAGCACTGAGCAATGTGTAACCTCTTACCTGAGGTCCTCATCAGGAACCTCAATAACAGAGGTGCTTTTGAAACATGGGAATGTCATCCCATTGCAGCCGGCTCGTTAATTAAAGACCTGTTAATTGTCCCAGTTAGGAGCCCAAACGGTGTCACCAGGCAGTTGTGCCAGTGTTGGATGTGTTTAGGAGGAGAACTCTGCCATTCCCAGCTTTCCCCCTGCGCTTGGCCCTGGTGGCTGTGTCTGATCCAGCTTTCACTGAAGGTTTGGGTGAGGTCTGGGTTCTGTCCCTAAGCTGAGCTCACAGCACGTTTTCCCAGAGGTGCAGCTCACTGATTCCAGGTGCTCAGAGGCCTATTTGCACTGATCCAGCAGGTTCATGGAATGATTTGGGTTGGAAGGGACCTTAAAGCCCATCCAATGCCACCCCTGCCCTGGGCAGGGACACCTTCCACCAGCCCAGGCTGCTCCAACCTGGCCTTGGACACTCCCAGGGATCCAGGGGCAGCCACAGCTTCTCTGGGCAACCTGTGCCAGGGCCTGCCCACCCTCCCAGCCCAGAATCCCTTCCCAATATCCCATCCAACCCACCCTCCTTGTCTTGTCCCAGGGTTCTGAGTCTGTTCATTTAAGGCTGTCCCTCTGCACATGCCCTTCTTTTTTCCCAGTTGGTTTTGTGCTGTTTTATACCCACACTTGGTTTCTCTCCAGCTGGGTGGTCTCGTGCCCAGCTCTCACTTTGAGCTGGCACCACCACCCTTGGCCATCCTTCCAGGTTTTATTCCCTTCCTTTATTTCCTATTCCTGCTCGTCCTCGACACCTGGATTTTCAAGAAAAGCTGGGATTGAAATAAATGCACTTTTCTGGCTGCAAATTCTGCCCAGTTGAGTTCTCTTGACCACGTCTCCTTAGTGGTGCAGTTTAACTTTCTGGGAAATCTGAATTCCAGGTCTCATCTTTCTTGGCTGATGTTGCCAGTTCGTGGCTTGTGCATCAATCACTGGAGTTTGCTTTGCCCCTTTTCACTTTCCACTGTCAAATACTCCTACAGTAACCAAACACTGGTAATAATTTGAGTTGGAAACACTCTTGAGTGTGTTTTAATTCTGGTTTTGGCCAATCTCTGATTTTTAATGTATTACATGTAAATTGTACAGCAGGATTTGATCTGTAAACGACCCGTCCTATAAAACATGAGACTCTTTAAGGACTGTGCAGCTCCACACCTGGGAAATGTTAAGCCTGTAGTGCAAAGTTCTGATGGTGAGAGTCCTAAATATTCCAGCTTTATCCTTCAGCCTGGTTTCTTCCAGAGTGTGGGATGAAGTGAAGCGTGAGCTCAGCAGGAGCAGGGGGCTGGTTTTGCACTCTGAGCAGCACAACCCGTGTGTGTGTGTGAACAACCAGCCCAGTGAGTGTGTAAATCCCAGCCCTGGGGGCACACGGAGCGTGCCCTCGTGGTTCTGCTCGCCCTGATCACTGTTATTGGGAATAACTCTTAATTAGAGGTCACGTGGCCGCTGCTGGCAGGAGGAGCTCAGCATCCTGGAAAGGGATGTTGCCGTAGAAACCAGCACAGGACCGAGTGTGGTAGATTAAAGGAGGAAAAATCAGAGGCATTAGCAGGGATAAGTAATAGCTTCAGGAGTGAAGCAAAAATAGAAGCACTAGGCTGATTCATCTGCTGAGGCTGGGAGCTCTCAGATTGGGCATTAGCGGTGACGTGGGATGCAGTGATCTGCCTGCTCCGGGGACTGGCACGGCCCTGCTCCACCTGGGCCAGGGAAGGGCACAGGGATCCTGTGGGGATGTCTGCCCTTGGAAAACAGTCGTGTTCAGGGAGACAGTGAAAGCATCAGGGTGGGTCTGACAGCTAGGATGAACCGCTGGTTGGTGCTGGGATGATGGGGCTGAGTGTGCTCGGCCTGACAGGCTGGTTTGTGTCAGCTGGACCTGCAGGAAAACACGGGATTTCAGGATGATAAGAGGATGTGAACAGGGAAAACATGCCCTTCCTCCCCATGAAACAGGTCCTGTGTCACCACGGGGAGGGGGTGAGAAGCTTCAGGCAGTGGGTGAAGCTCCGTGTCCAGGAGCTGGACCAGGGCCTGATTCACAAGAGCTCGTAATGATTTCACTGCTCCTGTCTGACATGAAAGGTGGGGGAGAGCCCAAAGGACTGTGAAACCCCAGGTCTGGTGTTTGAGGACCGTGAAATCTTCCTCAAAGTTGAGCTGAGGATAAAGGCAGTGGTTGGGCTTATTTTCAGGGTGTCTAAGTCACCCTTCCTAACCCAACTCTGCTTCGGTGGTCGCCTTTTATCGTCTGAGTAGCTTTTCAAGATCTCTTTATTCTGAACATCCTCCCACCCTTTCTGGCTTCTCTTCACTGACTAGTTTCCTTTTTAATTCTTCAGAAAATGTAGGGTTTGTAAGAATCCAGAGGAACAACTGGGCCCAAAGCTGGGTAGGGAAGCTGGTCACGGCTTGGGAGTGGCCATTGCTGGCCTTGCTGGGAGCTCAACCACCATGGCACAGCTTCAGGAGCAGAATATTGATGAATTTGGATTTTAAAAAATTAATCTGGTAGCAGGTAGAGGCTGGGGCAGTGGAACTGGAGGGGAGTCTGGGAACAGCGTGCTGTGGGCACGTTGGAAAGCTCTCAGCGAGTGAACTCTGCGTTACCTCCATTAATGTTCTGACAGATTAAATATTAGATGACTTTAGAGATTTTTCATGGCTAAGCATCCTCCTGCTTCTGAGGAGCCCAGGTATTGAATGTGGTTCATTTCCTGCATTAGCAAATATGATTTAATAAAGCAGCAGTGCTGGCTCTTCCTGGCTGTACGTGGGACACTGTGAGTCAGGCATTTCTCTCCGGGGATGCAGATCCCTTCCCTGATCCCAGACTCGGAGGTGCCAGCCCCAAAATCAAAGAGGGTTTTCTTCTCTCGTATAAATGGTAGATGTTTGATTTAAAACAAAAAATCAAATTCAAATACAAAGCCCCTGGGTGGTTTCAGGGAGCTCTCCAGACCTGCCCTGGCTCCCGGGGAAGTGCTTTAAGGGATCTCTGATGGATTGAGATTTCCTGTAAAAAAACCCTGCTTTGGACTGACTCAGTGGTGGAGGAATAACAGCAATTACACAGGATTAGAGCCTCGCAGGTCTGCCAGTCTGGGGAGCAGAACAAGTACTTTCAGAGTGAGCAAGTGCTTGCAAACATTAGTCCCACATCAGCGAGGAGGGAGAACACAAGCCGTGAGCCGAGAGCCCATTTTCCACCAGCAAGACACCTCTGAGTGTTTTAGAGCAGAGAAAAATCATTGAGGTTCTTCGAGAAGTGGAGGTTGTGGGTGGAACTATTCTGGTTAATTAGAGGCTGTCAGGAAAGATTCATCTAACTTACAGTTCCTTAGTCATTTTTTTTAAATATAGCACTGCCTTAAATCCAAAGCTTAAATACAAGCAGATAAATGTGTGGATTGTAGCGTTTCTCGCAGCAGGTTCAATTCAGGGGGCGTAGAGGAACTTGCAGGCTCTGGGGATAAAAATACACTTCTCTCAGTTCAGCTGGAGCAGGGGAGGCCTTTTGCATCAGCCCTGAGGACAGCGTTTGCTCCCCGAGTGGAACGTATCGACACCCGCGGCGCTCGATGGGCTGTGACCCCGGTTCAGAGAGGAACATTGGCCTTAGTCAAGGATTAATCTGCACCAGGCACTTAAGAATAAGAGATGAATCTGCAGTTTGGTGCTGATGCAGTTTCCAGGCAATCCCCAGCCCAGGTTAACCAGGGGAACAGTGTCCAAATCCAGGCTCCCAGTTGGAAGAGCCTTGTGGAGGGGCTGGTGACAGAGGCCCAGCAGTGGGTGTCAGACGTGTGGAGGCTGGTCTGGGACAGGTCAGCACAAAATGAGCAATGCTGGGGCTCAGTTAAGTGTGACAGGACAAAAAAGGTCTGCAACCAGGAAAACTGGCAAGGAAATTCATGTTTTGGGCAACTGGGACCCGGGTTTGGCGTGGCTGGAGAATTCTGTCGGGCTCAAGAGGCAGCTGTTTGAAAACACAGATATGTGGGATCTTAAAATCAGCTAAAAATATTGTAAGATATGTTCCCATTTAAAAAAAAATTAATATCAAGCTTGCAGTAGCCAAGGCCTTTCCAAACATGTCTCATTCCATCCTTTTCAGCTTTGTCCTCTCGCTCGCAGGAGCGACCCGGGCTGTGAATTGTGAAATCCTCATTACAGCAGGACTTGTGATCACTGTTGACTCCAAAAGAATATATTAAAATTCAGGGAAAACAAAGGCCTTGTGCTGAAAGAGGTCATTCTGTGCTGTGGTGTCCGGGGCTGGGCTGGTGGGGGGGGGTGTTGCGTTTCGGGTTTGTTCGCGGGCAGAATTGCTGACCTTGGTCCCTGTTCTTGGAGTGGCTCAGCACGGGAATTAATCTGATAAAAGCATCGATCACAGCAGAGCTGGACCGAGCAAAAGATGGGGACACCCCCCCAAATGTGTAACAACCCCCCAGACACTTCTCCCAGAAAAGCCCTTTCCCCGAGGCCGTTAACCCCTCCCCAGCCCGTGCCCGGGGCCGGGCGTGCGAGTGTCCGGAGTGAATTCCTCGGCTCTCCCACAAAAGGATGGAACCTGCCGTTTTCTTTTGAACTAGTGGCTGACTGCAGCAAATGAAGGCGACGGCGGCGCAGGGGGTGGGGAGGGAGGAAGGAGTTTTGTCATGAATACAGGGGGCACGTTGTGTCGTCAGCGGCGCCGGCAGCCGGAGCTCGGCAGCTCCATCGCCGCTCCAGCCGCCCGAGGACGCGGAGCCAGCCGAGATGTCCCTGTCCAACAAGCAGCCGCTCTCCGAGTACAGCCAGCTGGGCAAGGGCAAGGGCAGCGAGAGCTTCTCGGAAGCCTTCCACCGCATGGAGTCCCCGAAGGACTTCGGCAAAACCGAATTCGAGTGGCAGAGGACCGAGGGGAAGCTTAACGAGATTGGCTTGAATGTAAACTCAGGGGGACCGATTAAGGACGGGCTCGTTAAGAACGCCGGATTCACGGACGAGGACAAGCTCTGCTTCTTCGAAGGGAAACTAGACAAAGAGCTAAAAATAGCTCAGAAAGACAAAAGAGAAATTGAGGTGCAAGGCAAAAAATACCAGGCAGCTGCAGGTCACCTTGAGAGCTGGTCTCTGATTTCTGACACGTTCCCTTCCGCGGAAGGGAACTTTGCGAACCCTAAAACGACAGATTTTCGCGTGGGACAGGCAGGAGCTGAAAAACCCGCTCCGGGGCTGGGGAAAAATGAAGCCATCACCGATCAGGAGAAAGCAGTCGGTAAGGCTGGGGTGGAGACCAAGTGCCAGCCAGAGCCAAACCTGCCCCATCTGTCCGTGTCGGAGAGCGATCCCGGCAAATTCATGAAGGAGCAGGAAATCAGTGTCTGGAATCCCAATTTCCACCCCATCCTGCCTAAGGATTCAGGGTCTAATGAAGCAGCCGTGAAAAAAGATGGAGCCCCCAGCTATTGTGTGATTGGGGTGGTGAACGACAGCTATGGGCAGAGCGGGCTCTCCCCTTCCTCGCCGGCACCGAAGGCAGACCCTCCGAGGACCACGGTGGAGCTCGCCCAAGATGACTCCAAAAGTAGTTGCTTCAACAACGGCGCCGAGCTGGAGGAGGAGATGGAGGACAGGCTGGGCTGTGAGGATGAAGGCAGTTTCCTGGACAGGGCTGCCCACCAAAGGAAGGCGATGAGGCGTGCGATGTCAGAGTGCTCTCACTTGTCGGTGCCCCTAACCCTTAACCTGGCTGATAAATACCCTGAGCCGGTGCTTAGAGAAGACGTCGCCACTGGGCTGCTCTCTCCTAATAGCAGCCTGACCCAGAGCTCCAGCCCCACGGCCAGGAAGCCCAGCGCCCCGATGAAGAGGTCAATGACCGTGGCAGAAGAGCAAACATCTGGCTGCGGCTCGGGCGCCGAGCAGAGCCGAGCGGGGCTGCCCAGCCCGGACAGCAAACAGCTCCCGTCCCTGCCGGCCGAGGAGCCGGCGGCCAAGAAGAGGGAGGAGTGGAACGGCGGCGGCAACTCGGGCAAGAAGGACCTGGGCAGCCCGAGCGTCCACCCGAGCAAGCTGGAGCAAATCCCCGAGATCGGCAGCCGGGACAAAGAGAGGGAGGAGGCGGCGGGGAAGAAGGAGAAGAGAAATGCCACCGATGGAGCTGCCGGGGGCTTTGATTCTGCCAAAGGCAAAGGCGCCGAGACGGAACCCGGCAAAACGGCTCCTCCGGAGAGAAAAGAAATCCAGGTCAGCAATGTGCAGAGCTCCCCGGCTCCCAAGCAAGGAGATTTACCACGTGATGGTATGTTACTAATTTTTACCTCCCTGGGCAGTGAGCAGGCAGGAGCTGGGAAGCCACGGAGTGACTTTAGAGCCCGGAGGCGGAGGGTGGGCGGCTCGGGGCGCCCGGGCGAGCGGCACGATCCCTGCGCCGGGGGCTGGAACAAAGGCTGTGCTTTCAGAGAGATGGAAACGGAGGGGAAACGTGGCAAATTGTTGCCTGGCTGCTTGCACGGCGTCTGTTGCAGCACCAGCTGTTAGGGGCTGGTTTGGGATCCCCAACCTGACCGGTAGATGTAAAATCTGTGGCATCCACGGGGCTCCTCGTCGGTCTCTTTTGGGTGCCGTCCTGCCACAGCCCCCCAGGAGCAGCGGTACCCTCTGCTCACAGGCTGTTTTGTTCCAGCCAGGGCCATATCAGAGTTCAAACCTTTCAGCCCCTGCCAAAAAAATCTGCGAATTGTGCTTTTCCCGTAAGCCCTTGGCACCTTTCGGGATTTCTGTGTGAGGGAAGCAGCAGGAGTGATGGGTGCAGTGATTTACGGAGTTAAGCTCGTCCCTGTGCTGAAACCCAGAGCGGAATTTCCCCGTCGCTTTCTGGAAGCTCTTTCCCAAACCCGCCGTTTCAGCGGAGCTTTTCCCATCCCCAGGGTCAATAGGAGCTCGTTGTGTTCGCTGGGGTTGTTGTTCCAATAGTGCTGTGATGTATGAGCTCACCCTTCCCGGGTTTAAAATCGGTGAGAATAGTAACTAATCTTTGTTCTCCCGCCTGGAACAACATCTCTGTCCCTCTTGCCAACTTCAGCCAGCAATAAACCTGCTTTTTTCCCCGATTTTGGATGCGAGGACGGTGTTTGTGCTTTGTCTGTCGCCCGCATTAAGGGGAGCTTTGCACAGGGAGAGGAAAGAGAATGTGTCAGGGGATAAAGACAAAAGATTTGCATGAGGGTTTTTGCATCCAATGGCTCCTTTTGTGGCTGGTTTGCTAAACCCTCAGAGGATTTGCCTCAGAGGACTGATGTTAAATGGAAATGATAATGCCCCGTGGTGAGAGGGGAGAGTAAAACACCGGTGTGGAGAGGGGTCAGGTAGAGCTGCAAACCCCTGAATTGGGGCTGCTGAGCTGAGCAGGGGAAGGGCAGTCTCTGCTACCCGTGGGTTAGTTCTCTGCTGGTTGTGTGGTGTGTTAGTGACACCCCATGGTCACTCAGGCTGCCCACGCCAGCCTCTGCTCACCCTCCTTCATCAGCTGCCACCGATCGCTCCCTGGGCGAGAGAAGTTTTACTTCTCTCTCATCATTTCTCTAAGGTGTTTCAATTTCCAGGGCTCGTGGTTGGAGAGCTGTAGAACAAGGTTTGGGCAGCGCAAAACTCCCCTCTCTGAAGGGCCAGCGCGTCTCACCTTATCCCAGGAGGGTTTGGGTCAGAAGGGACCTTAAAGCTCCTCTCGTTCCACCTCCCACCAGCCCAGGTTGCTCCAAGCCCTGTCCCACCTGGCTTTGGACTCTCCCAGGGATGGGGTTTGAACGGTGGAGGGTCGTCAAGTGTCTGGAGAACCGAAACGTGGCAGGAGCAAAGTGATGTCAGCAGCAACTGCGGAGCAGAAAAACCGCAGAGTTCCTGTCTTTGTGCACACCTTTCGTGTCCCAGGGGTTTTGGGGTGGTGGGGTTTGATGACACCTTTCGTGTCCCAGGTTTTTTGGGGTTTGCCAACACTTGCTCTGCCCCCGAGGTTTAACTGCAGGGAGGCAAACCAGCAACAGGGTTCACTTTTTGGGCAAGGAAGAACCCCAGCTTGGCTTGGCTGGTGAACTCTGTCCAGCTCGGGAGGCAGCTGCTTCAGAGCACAGGTCTGTGGGATCTTTGGATCAGGAGGACATTGAAAAGCTCATCTGAAGAGGATGGATGTGTTTTCCCCGGCGGGGCTGAGCCTCAGTGATGGGAAGGTCACGGGGAGAGGGGAGCGCTCCGAGGGCTGTGCCCGGGCTGGGTTGGCAGATGGCTCATCCTCCTTGCCAAGGGTTTGTTTAGCATTTGGGTTTCAAATTTTGCTCTCACCATTTTTCTTTTAAAAGCTGGTTTCTGTCCTTAGGACCGCAGGTCTGAGTGTGCTGATATGGTCATAAGTGAGCTGGAGGAGCACTCAGGGGCCCTCTGGCCATCAATATCACAGAACTGTGACTTCCTTTTGCCTCTCTTTAATTTTTCACCCTTTAATTATCTCTGGATTTATGTTCTCCTGGCAGCAAACAAAGCAGTAAATGCAAATAAATATTTTCTTTGCTTTCTATGTGTGCAGTTAGGAGAGAGTTTCTGGAATGCAGGAGTTCCTTCAGCGGTTCTGTGGAGCTTTCAGACTTTCTGTGCTGTTTCTTCTTGTCCTGTTGATCAGCAGAGAGGTGGTTATAACAAAAGTAACTCCCCCAAGCAGGTGGTGCTGCCTGGAAGTTGGAGCTGATGCTAAACTTTTCCTTTGCATTTATTCTGGGCTCAATCACCCCCAGGATCCTCAGCAGCTTCTGCTGCCTCAGTCCTGGCTTTCACCTTCCAGGTCTCCATCCAGTCCTGAGGCAATGTGTCCAAAGTGGCCAATTCTGGATCGATTTTATCTGATAGCAAGAGGCTTTCCCTGCTTTTTGTTAATTCCTCGCTCTTTCTGCCCGTTTTAGCTGTTCATTCTGAACTTGGCAATCGGATCTGGAGTAACAAATTTTTTCATCCTAAAAACGCTTTAAAGAATTGATTCCCACCCGATTCCAACCACTGGAAAGGTGTCTCCACTTAAAGCAGAGCTTCCCTGGTTCCACCCACCCAGGGTTGGGGAGTTTCTCCCTAAACACCTGCTACTCTTGTTTTTTTTTGAGGTGGCCTAGAATTGCACATAAAACATTTCTAGGTAGAAAAGGCAGAAGTGATGGCAGGAAAGAGGGGAAGGTGAAGGGGCTGGAAAGACTGGGAAGTCTTACTTGGTGTGTGTGAAATGAGTGTTGTAGTTCTCAGGGGCTGAGTTTAAAGCTGATGCTGGAAGTCTTGTAATCCTTCAGTGAGCCAGGTGGGTCTCTGGTTCCACATCCCCTGCCAGGTTTTCTCAAAACTGGCAGAACCACTGGGGTTTTGAGGGCCACGACCTTCAAACCAGTGTTCCACTGCTGCAAACTTGAGGTGCCCGGCGCGGCAGGGCTTGGAAAGTGGGAATTTCTGGGGGTGGGTCCCACATGGCACGAAGGTGTGTGAGCTGCTGGGCTGCAGGTCCCAGGCCAGGGGTGTCTGAGCACAGGGTGGCCAGAGAAGCTGTGGCTGCCCCTGGATCCCTGGGAGTGTCCAAGGCCAGGTTGGAGCAACCTGAGCTGGTGGAAGGTGTCCCTGCCCATGGCAGGGGTGGAATGGGATGGGCTTTAAAGTCCTTTCCCACAGGTGTCCCCTGGCCCAAGCACTGCCCAAACTCTCAGGGGTTTCCTCATGTTCAGACCAGCTTCAGGGACAGACTGAAATACAAATTCAGGCGGTTTCTTCCCCACTCCCATCTGACATCCCCCGTGGAACAGCTTCGGTTCCTGGGGTGGCTTTGCCGGTGGTTTCAGTTGGATGGGGAGGTGTTACTTGAAACAGCTGCTTGGTTTCAGTTCATGCCCTGTGAGATAAACATGGAAAGTGCTGTGGGTTGTTCTAGAAAAGCAAGTTCTGATTTAGGGTTTCCCTTGCTGGGGAAAAAATAGCACCTTAACCAGACTGGAGCCTTGGGTTTACAAGATGCAGGGGAAGAGGACATCTGGTTTATTCCTCAGTTCTGGATAACGAGGGAAAATGTACGTGTTGATTGAGCTGCATTTGGTGCCAAATAAAATGCTGAGCTGCTCCGTATTTGGGTCAAGCAGGAGATGTTTTATTTAGCCTTTTCTGGAGGGGAGGAAGCAGCTCAGGGTTATATTTCTGCTCAGACGGGGGTTTGTTGTATTTGTGGACGTTTTTGTCTTACACAGGCAGGCTTTACCTGGGGGTGATTGTTGGGGTGAAGCAGCTCCTTCGGGGTGGTGGTGGAGGGAGAAGGGGCTCGTGCCTCCCCAGCACGGGCTGGTTTGGTTTCTGAGGTTGTTTACGTTCAAGAGGGAGAGTAAAGATAAAGATGGTCATTGCCTTATTGCTTAATCTATTTCTCTTAATGGATTTTCAGCTGATGACTCTAATCCCGATGAGAATTATGGAGCTGTTTCATTGAATGATGTTTTAGTTGAGCTTAGCCTGCTGAATATCCCTGGTGGGGATCTGGGGGATGAGTGCCTGCCCTGGTGCACGTTGGGAGGCAGCTGCGGGTCCCCTTCGGTGACCGAGCCAGCGGGATCAGCCCCGGGGGCAGGGCAGGTGAGACACAGCCCTGCAGAGAGGGGCAGGAGAGACACAGCCCTGCAGAGAGGGGCAGGAGAGACACAGCCCTGCAGAGAGGGGCAGGAGCCTCACAGGGGGACAGGGGACAGGAGGGGGCTCAGCTGAGACAGGCTCAGGCGCCCACAGAAACGCTCCAGTAAAGGGGAGAAAGGAATCACGGAATATCCTGAGTTGGAAAAGGGTGGAGCCCAACCCCTGGCCCTGCACAGACACCCCAACAACCCCTCCTGTCCCTCAGAGCGTTGTCCAAACCCTCCTGGAGCTCTGGCAGCCTTGGGGCCGTGCCCCTTCCCTGTGGGTGGGGAAAAGGATGCAGCAGCTTTACAGGAGCTGCTACACAAACTGATGGTGAAGGGCTCAGGCAGGCTGAGGGTTTGTGTTTGCTCCCTCCAGGGCTCCCAGAGCTGGGACCCTGCTGGGTTTGCTTCTGCACTGCATTCATAGGATGGAGGTGGCATAAGGATGCTCTTGTGTGCCTTTCCCTCAGCAAGTGGAGTTCGAGGAATTCGGAAAGGAAAGGAGAACAAAACAGGAAAAAATATATCAGTTTATAAATCCTTTCAAACTGAAAG